>JBAMJV010012986.1:0-36341 GCA_037951105.1 Echinarachnius parma
AACAAACAGCATATTTTTAGATTCTATTACAAAATTACATCTTGGAAATTACTCACTCATTGTTCCTTGTTCCAAATGATTTGGCCTGCCTCCTCCATTTGTCAGTAAAATGCTGCCAGGCAATGTAAAGTGTGGCTGGGTTGAGGTCTTGAGGATTGCAGCTCCAAAGTCATCTGCTTGAGTGATGCACGTGAGCACGTCACGTTGTGGACATCAGTTTCGGCAACAACTTCGTCAATCTCGTGGCAACAGATGCAGTCGCCGACCTCAAATGATGGCAGCACCTGGCATTGATTACACCAATACCTGAAAATGTAACGAATTGGAATGTTAATATATATAGCCCTACTAGTAATAAGGTACAGGCGGAAAATATATCTAATGAAAAAATAAATTATAATGATAATGATAGACAATCATTTATATTGCCAGGTACAATTGTGTACCCATTTATTACACCTAGGTGGAGGTGCAGCAATTGAGGTGGATACATAAATACAAGTATTTTCACTGTCAAAGTAATTTCTAAAAAGTGTCCATGAAAACAATACTATAGTTTAGGTTGTTACAAAATTTGTTGATCTACAGGCGATATGCCGATCAACACAGAGACATCATAATATAATAGAGCTGAGCATTGATTTGCTTGTGGGTGGATGGCAATTCACATGGTATAAATGCCTGGCGTGGGTGTGAGCCGACCAGTCACCTTATGCACTACCAGTCGCACTGCCAAACGGAACACAACTTTGCATACAACACGCAAATTTCGATCTTGTTTTTGTGCTAATATCTGAAAAAATATTCACCTAGAATTGTTTTGTTCATGTTTTTTCCGTAGACTAATAGTATTTGAATTATTTTATTATTTTGTTTCAGTGAAATAAACTGAATTAAACAAAGAATATATGCGTGTTTGTGTGTTTTTTTGAAGTTGCGAAATGAATGGCGCATGCCACAGCCGTAGACGGTAGAGCAGCTACTTAGACAAATGTTATTTTCACACAATCAACTTACTTAATTTCACAATCAGATGAATCGAAATCTAATCAAGGGTAGAGCCACATCTACAAAGTATATGGTCCACTCAGGTGGACCATTTACACGCAATATATGGTAATACACGGGAGATTACCATACTGCCTATTCATACACTGTACCGTTCATCAGTTGAACGTCGTGTGTTAGGATGCATCGGTAATGAAAACAGACGGGAAATAATCTTTTTTTTTCTACATTTTGCAATCTTCAAAACAACAAAGTCGGTAATTATTATCAAAGTATATGACTTAGAGATCACATAAACGAAAGTTGTTTTGCATTTGCTGGTAAATTTAGGGAGAAATCGGCCGACAAAAATTGTTTGTTTTGGATAGTGCAGCAGGCGGAAGAGGTTGATCTCCACACAATGCTACTGTAATGTACCTATGTGTGCGTCCTAGAAATCCTGCCGGCTGCCAATGACATTGGCCATTTGGCATGGCCATGGGCCAGTTTGTAGAATAATTAAACGGTCTATGAAATGATGAATACACACTAAATATTCTATAGTTCGTTGCAATGAATTTTACTTAATTTAGATATACCGAAACTCACCAATTATCTCTATTATTGGGATCAAGTCTGGACATATCCACTATCGCCCTCGCGGCTCCATTCACTCCACCAGCACCATCATCGTCTTCCGCGCCGCGCCGCCGGCGCCCCGGCCCGGCCCCGTTAGCTTTGGCCTCCGGGATCGTGTTGGTACGCCTGGGGTAGTAAAGTCGCTGGCGCTGCGTCTCCTCCGTCTGGTATCTTCGGCCGTCATCACCATCATTATCTTCTTCTCCATCCGTTTCAAACTCGCCCAACTCACCATCATCATTGTCACTGTCGACAGAAGATTCATCTGAGAATGAGTCATTCTCTTCAATCTCTATTATTTTGGAGCACTTATTTTTATGCCCCTCTAGCTAGCTAGCTCTCGGTTAATTTGCGTTAGGACACCCTCTCTTGTTCTCCTATTGTCAGTTCGTTTCAGTTTTTGATCTTATTTCTGAAGTTGTCTTTATTTCTGAAGTTGTCTTTATTTTTGAAGTTGTCTTTATAATTTTCTGTGGTTGTCTTTATTTCTGTGGTTGTCTTTATTTCTGTGGTTGTCTTTATTTCTGTGGTTGTCTTTATTTCTGTGGTTGTCTTTATTTCTGTGGTTGTCTTTATTTCTGTAGTTGTCTTTATTTCTGTGGTTGTCTTTATTTCTGTAGTTGTCTTTATTTCTGTGGTTGTCTATAATTATGTGGTTGTCTTTATTTCTGTGGTTGTCTATATTTCTGAAGTTGTCATTATTTCTGTGGTTGTCTATATTTCTGAAGTTGTCTTTATTTCTGTAGTTGTCTATATTTCTGAAGTTGTCTTTATTTCTGTGGTTGTCTATATTTCTGAAGTTGTCTTTATTTCTGTAGTTGTCTATATTTCTGAAGTTGTCTTTATTTCTGTGGTTGTCTATATTTCTGTGGTTGTCTATATTTCTGAAGTTGTCTTTATTTCTGTGGGTTGTCTATATTTCTGAAGTTGTCTTTATTTCTGTGGTTGTCTATATTTCTGAAGTTGTCTTTATTTCTGTGTTTTTTCTCTTTATTTCTGAAGTTGTCTTTATTTCTGTGGTTTTTGCCTTTATTTCTGTGGTTGTCTATATTTCTGAAGTTGTTAATTTTGACCCTTTTGGCCGCCCATAAAAATGGAGCCGCCGCCGCGCCGCGCCGCGCGCGCCGCGCCGGAGCTGGAGCTAGCAAGCTAGCTATATACGTAACGCGTCGCTAGCGCAGCTAGCTAGCTCTTTCGCCTATAGCCTGAGCTTGGTGACGCGTGGCGCGCTGCGCATGCGCGAAATTTACGTTTAGATAACTCGAGCCAGAACAAAATCGCCCACGGTATTCTCGCCTCAGTACGGGAACTCGGGAAGCCCTTTATTTCGTAATTGAAAACACAAAAAACAATATTATTTGTATATCATGACATTCTGAGATGATTTATATTACATAACACAATATTTCGCATGTTGTTACTATTGTATCAAATGAACTTAAGGGGGTAGACCTAGGTCTAGTACTGGTAAACACAAACAAATTGGATTTTTTTTTTTGTTTAGCTATACCATATCTTTATGGTCCTCTCAACATGAATCCAGCATGACAAGTCCTGAGAAATAACTATAAATGCATTCAAACATCATATTTGCATATATCGTTAGTGTACACGTGTCAATGGATAATGCTTATCTTTACATGCATTTTCTGTAAAATGTCATTTTTCACACATTTTTTCTAAAAACTTCACTATTTATCATTCAATTTGGCTAAAAATTGGACAGGATGTTGGGCTCATACCATTACACAATATGATGATGGCTTTTTTTGATAACACTATCACATTACACAATTTTTTTTTTTTTAAATATTTTTTTTAATGCAAATCTGGTAATATGCATAATTAATTTATTAACCAAATATTATGCATATTTTCAAAATTCCTTTCATCATATGATGGAGATATAGTTAAATAACATACCTGCCAAATTTGGCTTCAATCCAGTGATAAACATGAGGAGATAGTTTGAATAATTTTCTTTGTTTTTCTTTATTTATTTTCACCAATTTATGCTAATTTATTCAAAAATGAAAAGCGTTTGGCGGATAAAACTTGGACGGAATGAAAGTATATAATATATTAAAACCACAAAAAACAAAAAAAAATGGCTTCAATAGTCTTTGTACTTCCTTCAGAATCATATTTATAAAGAAAGTCCCATTTTAGCCAGTTTTACCAGTACTACCCCCCCCCCCCCCAAATCAGTGCCTAAGGCCCACATATTTGTGGTTTGGTAGTCCTACACTTAAACAAGAAGAAGACTAGTTATGTGAAGCGTACAGGAAGAAAGAGCATAAATTCCTCTATTTTTAGAGCCCTATTTTGCTACTCTACCTGCTTTAGTTATTTTTTAATGATTTTTATTATTGCGTAAATCACTATAATTTAGCAAAATCCTTAAATTGGCAATACATTGTGATATTTTAACCAGAACGTCAATGACGTAGCGCTCATCCGGCATCTCGCAACATCAAATATCGCAAATTTCATGTGGTACACTTTTCAGCTGGTCAAAAAAAAAAAAATTTGATGTCCTGGAAGGGACATAAAAATAAAAAATTAAAAAAGAAAAAATAAAAGAAAAAATAAATAAATAAATAAAATATAAAAATAAAGAAATAAAGAAATAAAGAAAAAAAAAAGAAAAAAAAAAAGAAAAAAAAAAGAAAAAATAAATAAATAAAATAATAAAATAAAATAACAAGATAAAAAATAAATAAATAAAATAAAAAATAATTTAAAAAATAAATAAAAAATAAATAAATTTAAAAAAATACCATAATTAATTAATGGAGAACAATTTCAAAATTCTGTGTACAAGTTTAGTGTACCAAAGTTAGCTCTACCAGATAAAGCAAACCAAATCAAAATCGGTCGAGAAATGAAGGAGAAGTATTTTTTGTGATTTCGAATAAATTTGCATAAATTACCATAGATAATGAATTTCATGATTCTGTGTAGAAGTTTTATATCCCCCTCCTAGCCCTATTAGATAAACCAAACAGAATGCAAATCGGTCAAGAAATGAGGGAGAAGAAGCAATTTTTATTTTTGGAATTAATTTGCATAAATTACCATAATTAATTAATGGAGAAAAATTTCAAAATTCTGTGAAGAAGTTTAGTGTAACAAAGTTAGCTCTACCATATAAAGCAAACCAAATCAAAATCGGTCGAGAAATGAAGGAGAAGAAGCATTTTTTGTGATTTCGAATAAATTTGCATAAATTACCATAGATAATGAATTTCTCGATTCTGTGTAGAAGTTTTAAATCCCCCTCCTAGCCCTATCATATGAAACAATCAGAATCAAAATCGGGCCGGATGAGCTAAAAACAGATATTCACGTTCAAATTGGCAACTTTGCGGCAAAGTTACTTCATATTTGTCTTAAATTGTAATTACTGAATATTTTCCACCTATTTTTATGTCATTAATAGATCGACAAAATTTAGGAGTTGCCAATTTGTAGAGGAAAACAATGATCAATTTTGCCTTAAAATAGCTCTCGTCCTTGATGGGTTAAGGTTGCATTGTGGCACATAAGAAAAGTAGAACTTTGGAACGGACACAATATTTACATCCTTTCCAAACTCTCCCTTACTGACCACCTTTAGCAAGCCAAAATTCTTTCATATATTAGACAATAATCTGAAGATTAAGAGTAAAAGCTATCTTTTGGTGGAATTATATTCAATTTAGAGCTCGAAATAATATAATGGTCACTGCGACTATTTAATTTGTCTATAGCATATTATTTTGAACGACACTCGTTTTAGCCTGGTTTTACGCAAAGTGAGGTGCCTTATTCCAATTTAAATGAAATATACTGTATATAAAGCAAACTGCTGTACAGGATAAGGGAATACAATTTATTGGTGTTGATGCAATACACTAAGAAATTGTATTATCTTATCCTGAACATCAATTAGGGTGTTTCAGGGGCGGATCTAGCCTACCCGATAGGCGTCAGGCTTTTTGGCAAGTACTAATCGCGTTATGGAGACGGACAACCGGCGAACCCGAACCCAAGCGCCTATCATCAGTCGTGAACTCATCATTATTCATATAATGTTATGTTTATTGTATGTGTGACGAGTGTATTTTCATGCATGATTCATAAGCCTTGCAGGTGAACTCGGCCACAGCGCACAGAGCGTGTACAAAGTCAATGGCGCACTGACTGGCCGAGTTCTCTGGCCACTGCATGCACTACAGAGTTCATGACGTTACAGCCGCATCGCTCATTGGCCGATTTTGGTCCATGTCACATAAATATTCATGAAAGAGCTTTGCAGGGGGTTCGTAGATTTTCTACGAACGAAACAAAGTAAATAAAAGAAAGTTAACTGTTCGCGTTCGGGATAGGGTTCGGGCTCGCCGGTTGTTCCGTCTCCATAACGGCTTTAACGGGATTAGTACTTGCTAGAAAGCCCGAAACCTATCGGTTAGGCTAGGGCGGATCTAGCTTTTTGCTAAGGGGGGGGGGGGGGGGGTTTGACCCAATGACGAGCCGCAAAGCGGCAAATTTTTTTTGCTACACACCCCCGTCAGTGTTTTTTTTTTGCACCTTTTTTTTCACTTTCGTCCACGAGCCGCGAGTGTGCATGTACAATGCATTCTCACAGAGCACCTACAGTGGAACCTCAATATGAATACCAAGCTCCGATGCAAGAAAACCCTCTCGTAACAGGGTTATTTTTGATGGTCAAGTCTCGATTTTTACAGATAGAAGATAAATGTATGCTTTAACAGCGTTACTTGCATGGTCTCAAGATCTGTATAAGGAGGTTCCATTGTACATACATTTACAAACACACACACACACACACATACATACAATCTAGCACTTACACAAGAAATAAGACAATGCAATTTGTATACAAATATTTGTTTTTTTATTCTTTATCAAAAGTTGCAGCCACATTGGGCCGTATGCATAAAAACAAGCAATTGCTTGTGCTAGCCTTTTGCTTGACTCGGTATGCACACAAACAAGCAATTGCTTGCAAGCAAAAGCTTTTGCTTACAAGCACAAGCAATTGCTTACTGCTCGTAAGCAATCGCTAACCAAACAAGCAATTGCTTAAAGGGACTTAGTAACATTGTCCAAATCCTCAAAATAAAATTTTAATTCTAGCGGTTCCCTCATACCTTGTTGTATTCGTATTAAAGGGGAATTCCACCCCAGAAATGTGATGTTTGCTATAAAATGAAGTGAATATGAAGAATCATGATCGAAAATCTGAGCCAAAACGGTAGAGCAATAAAAAAGTTATGACAGGATGAACTTTGCTCCGATTTTTAGTATCGTTCGCAATTGCTATCGATCGTGACGTCACTTGCGAGCTGCAGCCATTTTTACTTCTACATGGAAATTTTACAAAATTTAAATTTTCTTAATAACAAAGCAAATTTATGAGCTTACAAATTCCAAAGAGGTTGGCCCATCGATATTCTTCTATGAATTCGTGAAAACAAGCAGAGAAAAATTAATTTTTAGCAACGAAAATGAGAAATAAGTGTATTTTCATGTACTAAAGCCATGGCGAGTTGCTCGTCAATGATGTTGCATATGGCGGCAATTTTGAAACGATCGCTCATTACTACATGATGTTCAAATATGTATAACTCCCGTGTTTCTTGTCTGATTTTGATCAAATTTTCACCAATTATGCCTCTTATTCTGCTTATTCAAATAACGAATGGTTTTATCAGGCCTGGAATACCCCTTTAACAATAAAAACATGGGACAGGTTTCGGTTTTTCAAATTTCCCTTTCGTTACAAAGATATGTACGATCGAAGTATTCAGATAAGAAAAACTGCCCCGGAGTTTTTCTTATCGTGTACAAAGTGAGTGCAGTAAGTTAGTATATATATCACTTTGCATTTTTGCTCATTACTTGGCCATGCAATGTCCATTTGACTTGAAATTTTCACACAATACCCTGTGGACATATTAGATAACAATATACATTGCATCAACCATTCAGCACTTTTTGCACATGTCAACAAAGTTACTAGATCCCTTTAACGCATAAAACGAACCTTTTACTTGTCTTGATAAGCAATTGCTTGCGTTTTTTCAAGCACCTCCAGACCAGCTTGAGCTCTTGCTTACTAAGGACATTCGCGTTTTAGAATCAAGTTTTCATACCGTTTCAGGATGATTTAGAACTCCTTGTTCCAGAGGTTATGTTGTGATTATATATTTAACTAGAAGGCCGACAAAGTCAGCATACCCACGCCTCCCATTAGCCCTGTTCTACCCCTTCGTCGGCCTCAACCCTGTTTTGCTTACCGCAGGCTAACCAGCGCGTTTTAGGCACGATTTGGTGAAAATGCCTAGGCCAGGGTGTAGGCCGCTTGCTTGCGGCGCGGCAGCCCCATGGCGAGGCAGTGTACAAAATTATTGACAATGAGACTGCACACTGTTTTACTTTTGTATAATCAATCCATTTTCCCCTATTTTCCTGATTCTAACCAGTCTAGATGTATTCAATATGTAAAAATGAACATCTGTTCATCTTCACATTAGTGTCGGGTCAATAATAATTATTAAATAAATAAATGTATTTTTCGGAAACTTACCAATTTCTTGGCGCTTCAAAGTTCAGATCAGCGTGTTGCAATTCAATTCCGTTCCGTATTAATTAACCCGGAATCGAAAGTACCGTACCATAACATATGGTACCGTGCGCGCGATCGCGATGCACACCTGGACTAAACTTGTTAGTTGCTGCTCGATTGGATTCAGCGAGGTTACCGTACCGCGCCTATAACGTGCAGATATTATTTAGGCACACACGTGCATTAAATACATACTCAAACTTCAAGGTTCCACAGAATTTGCAGGGGTCAACCAATCATCACCAAAATCTAATCGATTCTTCCATGTCACTATCCAAACATTCCCTGAAAATTTGGTGCAAATCCGTTCACCCGTTCTCTAGTTATCTTGTACACAAACAAACAAACAAAAAAAAAAAAAAACAGACAAACAAACAAACATACGGAACCCTTTACATAACCCCCTGCCGATTTCATCGGCGTGGGTAATCAAATGGCTGTTATTTTAGACATTTATATCCATGTAGGCAATTTTGTTCATGATTTGAAAATATTTGCGTAAGAAAAATACTGTTGCCAGGTCAGGCACGACCAGGGAAAGCTGCTATGCAAGGGACTACACGACGTTTGCATACACTACGAATCCCCTTTGTTGTCATGCAGTGCGATGTTCGCACAACCGTAACGATGCTTTGTTCAACACGTAAGCAATCGCTTAGGCAGTGTAAGCAAAAGGTTTCAGCACAAGCAAAAGCTTATGCATACGAAATTAAGCAATTGCTTGAACTTGATCTTTTGCTTGACAAGCTCTTGGTTGTGCTTGAAGCAATTGCTTGTAAGCAATTGCTACGTTTTATGCATACGGCCCATTGACAGAGAAAAATTATGCCTATTATAGAAAATAAATGCTTTCATTCTTTTTTCAAGGTAAGTAATTGAACAAACATTCCCCCGTAAATTTGGTAATATCATACTACATGTACTACAGTAGTTCTGAATTGGGATTGTTGGTGCCTTGGGGACAATGGGGCAATTCCACGGTAACGGGACATTCAGACGCAATTTTTGAAATTTAATCAAATAATTCCAGGATCCTGCTTATGATTCATCATTGTAAATAGCATTTCTGAGACTCTTGGTGGGACACCTTTGATTTCCTATTTTTTTGTTTTTTTTGTTACATTACGTTTATTAGATATGGACACTAATGAGAAGGACGGCAAAATGGACATGGATTTTCAAGTTCTTTATTTATGATCCAATCTCTGTGAAGTTTCAAATGCTATCATGTTATATTTCCTCATAGTCAATTCCGTAATGTTCAAAGAGTATTACATTTATTTGAAAAAAATATGTCCATTGGTATATTAATTACAAGAAGTTAATTGCTTCACTGTTCGGTAACGGAAGGACAGAGTTTTTGATATAGAAATAGGCACTGTGTAGTCCCATGTGTATGGGTTCATGTATGGTGGCTGTTTCTCCTATCAGGAGACGCCCAATATTTTTTTTAATCATGTAAACTGAAAGATATCATTATGTGATCATGATTTATGAAAAAATAATCCAGAAAAAATAAACAAGATCAGAAATAATCCTCATTTGATTTTCCACTTTTGGCTCATTTGGCGTGGAATTGCCCAATGGTAATGGGCAATTCATTTCTAAATTGTGGTTTCTGTATGTTTTTCTACATATTCCAGTCCATCAATATGTAGGGTAAATGTCTGCTGAATTGTTTTCATGCTGCAGATTCTATTTACGAAATGGACCCAAAATCTGAACAAATATCTCGCCAGAAAATTGTAATTGCTCCAGGAATGTATCAGGTATCTGTACATACAAATTAATTTGCATTCCCATTTTATACACATGTCCTGAACTCCGATTGGACTGGTTTAGGCCCTCAATCATAAATTCATCATAAAATGGATTGAACGACTCGATGCAATATAAATAGCTTCCTGTTATGGGGCTTGTATTTTACAGGGGCTCTTTGGTTAGTATATTGCGCTGTTTGAGGCTATTTGGGGTAATGCCCACGGACCCAGTCAGTGGTGTAGCATGGGCATAATGATGCCACCAAGTGCTATGGATTTCTTCCCCTTTGGATTCTATCCTTGCCGGATCTGATCTCCCTCGACTGCCAGACCATGACGACTCGTTGCCACCATCAGTTCTGCTGCAAGTAAGAAAAAGAAGGAAAACTTAACATTAGACAAGTTCCTACAAACATCCATATTTATAATCTAAGGTGCTACACGCATTTTGTTCTCAAACTCTAGCAAATTCAGACATGTACATTATCAACATGTAATAGGGCCATTCTTGGTCACGTGTGTGACCCAAAACATGACAAATTTTGAAATGGGATGCTTATATTTCAGTAAGTATGAGACTATAATGATTTTTACTTCATATGTGACTTGAATATGTTGTAGTCTTTCAAACTTAACACAAAAGATTTTATAAGGATTACGTAACTCAATGTCAGAGGTCAAATGGCATGGGTCACGTGTGTGACTTCGCACGGAGCGCTTTTTTCATAACTAAATTTCATTTGGAAAATTCTTTAAAATATGAATAGCTATAATGTTCATCTTATTACCAGAGAAGTACTATACATTTGTAAGTACAACAATAGCAATGAATGAGAATTATATCAAACCGTTGTTTTTTATAGTGCTTAATTATGTGGCAACGTCTGGTCACGTGTGTGACATTTTGGGGTGGTCACGTGTGTGACATGTACAATATGAATGGAAAAATGGGAATTTTATAATATCGGGTTTAGAAAAGAATGAAAGGTTGAATTTTTACAAAGTTGGTATCAACCTGTACAGGAAAGTGAGAAGAATGAGCTTGCTAATTATCCTTTTGATATCTTGATTATTTTCTGAATTATGATTATTAGAAAAATATTGAAATATGTAAATTTATGCAAATGAGTAAAAAAGTTTCATTTTAAACTTCAAATCATGTATTTCATGAAACTTTACACATGGATTATTCCAAAAATGGAACAAAACTACAGAAAAATAAAACTTCAATTTTTCCGAAAAAGTTTCACTTTTCAAAGAATGGCCCAATACATTGCTTGCACAAAGAAAACTTTCACTTGCCCAAATAGTAAGTTATACATGTAAATGTTAATGAATTTACTTTGCATTACCAAGCTTTGGTTGCCTAATTGGGCGACTATTTTTCTTGCTTACCCCCAAATACTAGACCAAATCAAACTTGCTTTGGCCGCGGGGGGAAAATGCTTATGTTGCACCTTGTATAAATAATATTTGCAGCTATATAACTTTGTAAGCAGTTATCGTTTTAAAATTCCCAGCAAATGTACATAGTCACTACACATCAAACACTTATTTAATGTACCAAACATGTATTTAGTCCTTACTTCCGTTTTCACTTTTTAGGAAGCCCTCCAGTAATTTTTTTTAGTTGAACAGACTTTTATGAATGATTGGTCATACACAACAAGATTCAAGCTAGTATAAATGCACTATACGCCTCCTCTCACGTCAAGTCACCAGTACCAGATTCTAGGAAAGCAAAACTAGTCCTAGAATCTGTACTGGACGAGTGACACATGCTTCAACCATGGGGACTTTATTCCTAATCATTAGAACTGAAACGTGCAATAATTACCTTACTAGCTTTCCACCAGTCTGCCAGACCAGTATGCACCGTTCATTTCAGTCGAGAAGTGGTGCCTAAGAAGCCAGATAACATCTGCAGAGTACCTCAGACCTATAATACAACAGAGAAAAATGTAATTTCAGTTATATTACAAGACAATATCGCTCCATCTCAAAGCTGTTGATTTACATGCATACGAAATGCTGTTGTCCTATAACTATTCACAGACAACATTACCCAGATTGAATATTGGCCAAGTCAAACCAGGCTTGCCCCAAAAAGAACATTCTGTTGGCCTGGATGGCCATCCAAGCAGGAGTTTATGGTAGCCCAAATATGAATCAATTTCATATCAATATCACCAGGGCCATCATATTAGATTTTTCAGATTGATCTCAAATATTACTTTTGGGGAAAAATATAAAGTTAATGTATCACTATAAAAAATAATAAAATACATAGATCCTGGTATAAAAGAGGTTCCAAATATAACATGTAATTGATTGAACCTCACCTGGTTTCACAAGGCAAGCAAGCGAGCAAGCATCCTCTACCAGCGAGTTGCAGAACACATCAATGTTGAATCTGCTACATGTCCTCATAACTGGTTAATCAGTCCAATAGTAGAACTCTGTAAAACAAAACACAAGTCTACATATGAGAAAGGTTATCCCAATTGTAACTGTACACAGATACAAATGTAAAGTTTGAGTTCAATATGTATGTTTCATAAAAATGTGGATAACTAAACAGGGTTGAAATTAGCACAAACTTGCTGACCCAGGAAACGAATGCCCTACTTCTACATCAGCTCGTCCGAGGCACCAGGCCAATTGATCGGAAGATCATTCATAGATTTTCGTTACAGGGCCAAGACTGACAATTCAGCCAAACATGGCCATGTTGAGACCACAAATAGTTATTCTCGTTCCATTGCGTTTTTTCCGTTATTGAAAAAAAAAAGTTTAAAGCTTTTTTATTGTCTTTGTTGGATGAGAATTGCGAGACATTGAATGTTTTAATCTTTCTTTAGGGGCCACTTAATTTTTTCATTTCAGACCATCAAAAACGGGGGGAAAATATTACTTTTTAATGCCCTACTGTCCACACTTTATGATCCCTGCAAATCATACATTCACATGCATACAATACAAATATAAATATTCCAATTATCAAATCTTATATCCCTACAATTCCTTAGTTTTGTATAGGTTAATACTATATATACACTGTATATGAAATTCATAGGGAAATAGATTATTGTTGGCATTTGTGCAACATGCAGTCCTCAATGATACAATGAAAAGCAACAATTATGCAAGTTATTCTTCCCAGGATTTCCTCAATTTTGAAATATGCAAGACTAGAAACCGTTTTATTCATGCACATACTTCCGATTGAGCCTTATACTTTGTGATTGGAAGATGGGGTAAGTACCTAAAACTTCTTATTCTAATTATGAATGCAAGATCGTTCAAGTCTCAACTGTACTGTGCATGGGTTAATTCACCAAACGCCCGCAAACATGAAGGGATTCCATCAATACGATAACACAAACGGATACACTAAAATTTGTATGAAAAAAAAAATTTGAATTAACGTGCAGGAACAGCTTCACAAAAATGTCCAGGATGCTTCAATTTCTAAGATTCTTGGACGTTATATCGTTGATTTTGAATAACGTGGTACACCTCAATGGGAATGAAACCAAATTTTGGCAAGGTATACTAAACATGGCTTTCTTTCCAGCGCAGTCTGTATGAATTTTCTTTGGACCAAAAATAAAGAATTCAAAGGGTTGAAATATGCGAACCAAAGTAGCCCTCGATAGTAAAAATGTGTCTTCTGTCGACTGATGCATCCAAGACTTATATTTCCAAATGTTTTTTACCTTGAAAAGTAATCAATGAAACTTGTCTATAAACTAACAAATAATGCACACAAAGACAAAACTGAAAGACGAGATACCTTCTTAGTTCATACTCTACCTATCAAGACTTTCTTGGCGAAGAAGGAATAGAATGGTTCCTATGCTAGCACTCCTATAGCACTGGACAGTGGACTATGAAGACATTTGCTAGCACTCCTAAGTCTCCTATAGCCTGAAGGCATTCTGGCAGACTGCTCTTAGCTCACTTCCTAGCAGTACTTGGTAGAACATAGATAGCGATTCCTAGCACAGGCCTACGGAGACTTGCTAGCACATCTAGAACGGGACGACTTCTATTATTAGGAAATGACTCCTAATCACTGGACTGGCGAGTACACCGTAGTTAAGCACTGTAGACAACTTTCGGTAGGACTGTTACTAGCGGTCCCCAGTACTGTACTTCTCTGGAACTTGCAGGGATTTCTACACCCTGAAGATGTTCAATAGAACTGCTATTCCCGGCCCATTCGTAGTAGATGAACAGGACTAGGAAGACACAAACGAGCCTTTGTAGATGCTCGCTAGCATTCTTACATCTCACGACTTTGAAATGCACCGCTACCATTTCTGGATGAATTGATTTCGATCCATATCACCGGCTAGTAGATTTGCATGTAAATCAAATTTCAGGAATCATCTAATATGAACACACGCACATACATACATTCCAAAGTTCAAATTGCACCATAACATTTCCCTCAGCCCTGTAATGCGAGTCTGACATCACTATGACGTTTTGGTTTGTCCCAATTATCAGTAATTTGTAAATTATCTGTCAGAGTGAAATGCTCAATATTAAGAATCTATATACAGTCAAACCTGTCTATACAGAACACCCAAGGGAGACAGAAAATGTGGTCTTTATAAGCAGGCAGTCCCTATAGACAGGTTCATTTACATGTAAACTTCTTCCAAGGGAATCAAAAATGGTGGTCTTTAAAGACAGGTAGTCGCTAGAGCTGGTTTGCCCGTTACTGGAAATTATAAGTATGCTCACCCAAGAGTAAGGCATACATTCCGTGGTTTATTCTTGCACGCGGACGACCAGTTTAACATTATGATTCACAAGGCTCTAATAAGCTAGGCAAATAATTCTTACAAGATGCTGGAAGCAAACATAACTACAGGAAAAGAGACATATCACCTATTATCACATTGAACCTTCTTTAATCTCAGAATTAGTTGGGTAAAAACATTAAAAACATCTCTTCGGAAAACTTGTATATTAAAATACTTTTTTTTTATAGTTGAACAGATTGATACAAAAACATAAAGGGGAATTGAATATTTTGATTTGTTACAACAGCTTCATAGAAATGAGGACAAACTCATGAAAATCTCAAATTTGGTTTCCATTATATCAGCTAACAAAAAATAATAAGGACCATGATTTTTTTTATGGGGGTGCAGATAAATATCGTGAAACTACATCCCGAACAGAATACGAAATTGACCAATTGAAGATTATGCTAACATTACTTCACAAACACGATTCATTGTCCTTTTAAGACATTTAACACATAACAGACAATACTAGAATATCCAGACTTAATTTTCTAAAATACATAACATGCGAGCTGTACATATTTACACTATTTTGATCCAAGGTAGCACTTTTCAAAACGGGAATAAACTTTTCTAGTGCTCATTTCATTTCTGATTATTAACCAATAACATGTAAAAATACTATCTTCATGGGAGGCAAAACAGATATGTCTTTTGTTGTTACACTCGCTGACAGCTTTGAATACATGTGATTTTTTTTTAATGAAAAATATATTGAAGGCTAATGAAAACTTTTTCAGGGAGGGGATTTATTCTTAAAATTGTTTGCGATGCGACATACTTTGTACGAGGGAGTTGCACATGTCAGTTTCCATGACAGGGTCTCAGTTTGCTGCACGTGTTGACTCCCAATGAAATCATCAACATAACCAATATATTTTTACACTTCACTTACATAGTGACATATAACAAGAATGATAGTTACAACTGAGCACTGTTTTTTTATACCAATTAATTTAAAAAAGCATAAGTGTCTATTCCAGCACGCATGAGCATGCTCACAGAGTCTTCTGAGTTCAGAGAAAGGGACAAAATTTGCCCTAACATCAGTGGGTCATCTTATAAAATGGCAGCAAGAATGAGGAGCCAGCCAAGAACAACTGGCTCTAAGAGATGATCGACGAAACATTTTCCCCACCAGCAATTGAGATTTTCAAGTCTGAGGGCGATCCTAGTGATTGGGTTATCTCCGCAATGGAACTATCAGGTCTGCGAGTGAGTCTTCCTAGCGAATAGGGTCTCTGCTATCGGATTGACTGTTCGGGTGGACTAGCCTAAGTCTTCCCTATCAATCAATTTGCTGGCGAGAATGACGATTGTCGAGTGTGGAACTAGAGGGTGGGCGGGGCCTAGCTTGATTTCTTTCTTCTTCCCCGACTGTTATACGATGAGGTCACTGCTTTCTCCTTGCTACCATATCTATCGATTCCTATAGGTGTGTGATAAACGGCAAATCATACAAACTAACAATATAGCAATTTCACTAACATGATTGGCAAGAACTTCAACAGGCAAATGTATCAATAACTGACAATGGTCACTATGTATTTATCATCTATCAAAGAAACTGGAGCTAACGTTCCTACACAACTAAAATCTACCTACTTGTCCCTAGGCAATTTGATTTTGAGCTTTACCTAACTGCACTTAATTAAGAAATTTAAAAAATAAATAAACAATAATTTAAACTATAATCGACCCTAATTATAACTCCCATCTATCATACTATTCCTAAAGACCCTAAATATATCATTCCTATTTGTCCAAGATAATTTTGTTTTTATTCAAAAGTTGTATTAATCCTAGTACTTCAATGTTCTAAGGATGCACTACAATACACCTATCAATGTAAATTTTCCTATCGATCCTAAAGTAGTATTACAATGACTCAATACGTACCACAGAACTAATAGCTCTGGCCGCCACTCCTTCCGCCATATCCACCACCACTGCTGCCACCATATCCGCCGCCACTGCTGCCACCATATCCACCACCACTGCTGCCACCATATCCGCCGCCACTGCTTCCTCCATATCCACCACTTCCTCCTCCTCCACTGCTACCACCATATCCTGCAAAACAAAAGATACAATTAGTTAAAGAGTTACATACCTACAGTATGTATGGCACTGCTACTACCACAACTAACGCAGATAAGGAAAATTGAAAGTGGGATAACACAAATGAGATTGTATGTATTATTACAATTTAATTATTAACTTATTTACAACCGACCTTCAGTTTAGTGCTGCATTTATGCAATACAAAGATTGCTGTTCAGTGCACTACAGTATGTGACAGATGCTAGACATTCACTCACTAGCCCAAGGAAAGGAACTTCTATAATTATGACGTAAGCAAGGTTGTATGTATCCTAGAGCTTCAAGGTTTATAACAAAATGGCTGGCAGCAATATAGAAAACAATCCTTACATATAGTAACACTACAACCCTTCCAGTACCCATCTCATTGCGCTGCTAACTGTAAACATTACTTTACATATCCCAGAAATAACTTCTATTTTAAGACGACCGTCAACTAACCTCCAGAGTATGGTTGATTGCGGCCACCGCTGTATCCACCACTGCTGCCACCGCCGCTGCCACCGCCGCTGCCACCGCCACCACCACTCTTCATGGGGCCATAGCCTGAGCTCTGCTGGCCATAGCTAGAGCCAAAGTCATTGTAGCCACCTGCAGCAATAAAATGGTTATGGTTGATGCATATTAACCCTTCCAATGACGATTCAATTTGCATGCATTCTCGTTAGACCATACCCCGATAGCTATTGGGACTAGTCCTGAATGGGTTCATCTCCAGCGATTGTGTAACTTCCCATCAACTTCCCTAACCTGAAGTTTTAGCAAGATTTGTGTTACTACATCTTCCCCCCTCTTATCTTGTTGAGTATTGCTGCAGCCACAATTTCCCCTTTTCTAGTTAATGTCCACTAAGCTTGAATAGTTGGTTCTCATGATCAAACTTTCATTAATTGCCCTCAGTTTGGCTATGTAACTTACCAGATTGGTCATAGCTGGAGCCACCACCATATCCGCCTGAACCACCATAGCCACCACCGCCATATCCGCCGCCGCCACCACCGTATCCTCCCTGGCCACCTCCATAGCCACCAGATCCTGTAACAAACATCAAATGACTTTGGTAACTACTTGTCATGCATTTTGAAGTCGTGCACAGTTTTCTATATGTGCATGGCTCTTATCGAGGGCACGAAATGGTTACATAAGAGGTGAATTTTGAAAGTCAATTATAGACTGTGGCAACATTGTTTTTGTAATCTGCAAACATTGTGCAACTCATAGCTAAAAAATCAGAGTTTAACGAATTGGCAAACGGCAATCAGTAGCCAAATATCACTTCGTCAAAAATGTTATGTACATAACTCGGTCCACTGCATGCTGATATTTCTCTTATAATTTCACTTTTTCTGACAAACTACATTGGATGTTAAAACATACCATATCCATTTTTTGCCATAGTTATTAGAATATGGCTAAAACAAATGTGGACACCGAGTTATGTACAGTACATCTTATTCTCTACATGCTTTCTCTTTGCCCGATCGCCAGATATGGGGTTTTAAATTAGTCTGATAAAGACTTTAATTGAAGGAATGATGTGTATTCTAAATGAAACATAATTTTCAATACATGTTACATGTATTGAAAATTATGTTTCATTTAGAATATTTGTACACTGTGTACATGATGTACAAATATTTTGTAAACTACCATTTCAGGACTGAAATGCAAGATTTCTGTACTGTATCGTACATAACTGTGGACACCAAAAGTAATTAGTTTTACCTTAACCCTATTCTAACTGGGCTATTTCAGACCAGGTTTTTACTGGGGGGGAGGTCAATTTGACCCCCCCCCCCCCCCCCCCTAAGATCTCGAAGACCGATTGTCCGATTCACGCAGAATTTTGCATAGAGGTACATTGGAGTATTAGCGACGCGCTCATGTTTTCGTTTAAATGATCCAATGTTAAATATGCAAATTATGCGCATATTAATTAGCAAAGTATGCTAATTTATGCAGAAATCCTCTTTCTGTCTGTAAATCACTAAATGTTGCTCAGAATATGCTAATTTTGTGCATGATTATTCTTTATGACTTAACAGGTTTTCAAAAAAAAAAAATTTCTTTATGTATTTCTTTATGTATTTCTTTGTTTTTGGAATTTCTTATGTATTTCTTTGTTTTTTCAACTGATGTTTTTTATTGTTTTTTTCAATTGAAAAATTATTGACCATTATCCAACCATTTTTAGACCAAAATTAAATGATTGCAGTGATTAGAATGACAAATAATGAAGGTTTTATGTATTCTTGGAAAAAAATCAATTTCCATAGGATTTGTACACAAATCACAAAATTTAGCGATTTTGGGGCCGACGATCATTTACAAAAGGTCACGTGACTTTACAACGGTATACCTGATCTTCGCAAATTCGAGGGGGGGGGGGTCAAATTGACCCCCCCCCCCCCCCCCCCCCAGTTAAGATAGGGTTAAAATAATAACTTCTTGTCCCTCAAGTTCAACTAATGTTTGTTTAAATGAGTTTGATGAGTTTGAGTTTGATGTTTTATTATCCAAATAAAAAGTACATCAATATAACAATCAAATGTCAATGTGTAACATAAATATTAAAAGGATAATTGGGACCAGAAAATAGCATTAAATGCTAATCGTGTCTGGTACCATTAACACACATAAGTAGCGTAGCAATGAGAATATCATAAATAATGAATAACTGTTGAATACATACTTAAACTACAAGCTATTCTACATCTAAGCTAATATAAGTTCTATGATTAAATACAAATCTTTGGTATTTAACACTAAATAAAAAGATAAAGGATTATATAACATATTTACAAAAAGGCAAGAACCTCGGTTAAAAGTTCAAAACAATTATTCTATTAACATTTGTGATATTAAAGTTCTACGAAAGTAAGACACTGATGCTTTCTCCCGTACAGATAGTGGTAAATCATTCCAAAAGCATGTGCCTCTGAATGACACTGAAAATTTACCCTGCGTAGTCCTTACTTTAGGCACACTCAACTTCTTACTTTCCCTTTGTCTTGTCTCATATTGGTGCTCTATAAAACAGCAATACTGAATTAGAGACTGAGGCAATTTATCATTTAATAATTGATACATAAAAACACAAATGAAAATGTAGATAGGTGCAATTCATGCTATCAGAAATAAATTGATTTTTTTATCATCAAGTGTCTACAATTTTCAAATTTCAATTGGTAGTATGGTACATAACTCAGGACACCGGTGTCTTAGTTATGTACATGACATGAACAAGTTCAAACTGCAATATTCTTCCACCAAATCAGACATGTAAAACTAAAAACTAAAAATAGGTGGTCTTATTGACAAAACAAAACATGGTGTCCCATACATAACTCCATAACTCGGTGTCCACATTCATTGTTGATTAAATAACACATACAAGTTCAAACAGGGGATCCAATGTTATCAGTGCTTCTCATTCCCTCAAGTACAACATATCAATATCATTTTAACCCTAACCAGGCCGGGTTATTTTGGCTATGCTCTGGCGGGGGGGGGGGGGGGTGGATTCCACCCCCCCCACCAGATCTCGGCCGTCAAATGCACGGCCGCCACAAAATTTGGCACGCAGATAGCTTGCAACATGATCTACAAGATTGCATTGTTACTTTTTTGAAAATAATCAATTTTTAATTAATTATGCAAATTTATGCATACCGTAAAACTCAGTGTATAAGACGCACTCTTTTTTTTCCGTCGGAAAAATTTCAAAGTGGGGGTGCGTCTTATACACAGGTACAGCAAAAAAAAAAAAAATGTTTTGTTTTTTTTTGCTGTGAAAGTTGGGGGTGCGTTTTATACACGGGTGCATCTTATACACGGAGTTTTACGGTAAATCCCCTTTTTTGTCTGTAAATTACTAAATATTGCTCAGAATATGCTAATTTTGTGCATAAATATCCTTTATGATTTAATTAACAGGTTTTGAACATTAAAAATTGCAACAGCCAAAATTTTTCTTATCTATTTCTTTGTTTTGGGAATTTCTTATGTATTTCTTTGTTTTTGGAATTTCTTATGTATTTCTTTGATTTTTATTATTGTATTTTTCAATGGAATAAATTATTGACCATTATCCAACCATTTTTAACCCAAAATTAAATGATTAGAATGAAAAATAATGAAGGTTTTGTCTGTTCTAGGAAAAAATCAATTTCCATAGGATTTGTACACAAATCACAAAATGTTGTGATTTGCGGGCCGACGCTCACTTACAAAAGGTCACATGACTTCAGAACGTTATACCCGGTCGTCGCAAATTTGGTCTCAAAAGTTGCGCAAGGCTTCAATGAAAAAACTCATGAAGTCGCACGGTAATACCTGCGCGCGTTGCGGAATTATCGCGCGAAAAGTCGAGGGGGGGTGGATTCCACCCCCCCCCCCCCCCCCTGGTTAGGGTTAAAGAATGAAATGTGTTTTTGTATAGATTGTTGTATCGTTATGTACATAACTACAGTACACTAAACATTTTTCATTTACAGAAATGTAAATATTCTTTAAACCATGGCCCAGATGAAATAATCTGATTGGAAGTTAAAAAGTGTAACAAAACATTACTACATCCCAAGTTAGAAACTAAATCAGTTATTTATACACCATTCATCAGTTAGTAAAGTTTGAAAAATTGTATCACATGTAAATGGAATAAGAAAGTAAAAGAACAGGAATTAAACCACAGAAATGTCAATTATTACATAAATTTTATATCAAGATCAAAATTAATCTCATTAGTACAAATCGAGTTACCAATTAGTGCATGTTTTGAATGTAACATTTAAAGTGCTGAAAATGGGCCTTTTTCATCATATAATTGCTCTAAAATCTTTAATTTGAACTCGATGATGTTGAAACCTCGTTTGGAGGTTCCCCCAATTGTACTTTCTAGTATAAAAATGCTCATTTGTGTCTGGGTCTCATGGTTTTGGATATTTAAACAATTACCCAGTGTTCAATCTAAGTGTACCCTTGATCTGAGCCATGCACATATAATTAACCCAACAACAGACTTCTCATTTAGAACTCCCTACATAACCGGTCAAAAATAAACAAATTCATTGTTTGGTCATAAATAGAAATCAGAACATAAGCAGTGTCCTAAACACCCGAGTGTGGGCTCAATTGTATTTGTATTTTTATTATTCGACAAAGGGAGAAAGATTTTGGCTATGAACCGCAGTACAAGTTTGTTGTTGATTTACAACTTCTCCAATAAAAAATTTATATCAACATTTGAAAACTTTTGAAAACATACTGATGAAAATATAAAAGATACATTATTAGAAGGTATACATGTATTTTCCAGTTGGCAGTGTTAAATATTTACTCTGTGTGCAAGTGTTATACAAAAAATTGCATAAAATTAGTAGTTACTTGTCCAGAGGAGTTATTGATGCTAGTCCTCTGTGAAGAAAACATGTAATTTGTGTCTAAAAAAACACACATTTACCTCCATATGGCCGATAGCTTCTTTGGCTACCACAGCTGTCTCCATCATAACCTGAAAGAGAACACAACCACCATGCAGGACTACATATTAATGGGGGCGCACCTACAGAAAGGGGGAGGGGGGCCAGCCAAGGGACCCTTCAGATCTCCAAAACCCATACAAACCATGGATGCACCCTTGAAGGGTTCAATGTACTAATTTGTTTGTCTCCTTGGGCTAGCGCTGCAGCTGGGACTTTGTTGGGAAGGGACAGTTTGAAAGGGCCCTGGTTGTCCCAGAGTGCAAAAATATGACGGCAAGTAAACTCCCCAAAACTTAACAGCACATGTGTACTGTATGCTAAATCAAGTGAGATATATTTCACAAAACTGACAAAATGTTTAGTTAAAGATGAATAAATGAGTTCA
The DNA here is from genome assembly GCA_037951105.1 of Echinarachnius parma. Classification (NCBI taxonomy): domain Eukaryota; kingdom Metazoa; phylum Echinodermata; class Echinoidea; order Clypeasteroida; family Echinarachniidae; genus Echinarachnius; species Echinarachnius parma. Next base: position 22,815 of record JBAMJV010012986.1, read on the forward strand.
TGAATAAAATTTTGTTTGGCAACATTCAAATCCTCATGATTGTGCTGTTGTTTCAAAGCAACGAGTGGTCAAATTTGTGAATATTACTAGCTGTATAGCAAGGGTGTTCTCATTTCTCTTTGTTCTCTTTTAATGATGACAAGGATGAGAAAGTGGTGGTTCAAAATTATAAAAATGGACCAAAACAAAAATCTACAAATAAATTGTCTGAACACCAAGGAGAATGAAATAAAATTGTCCCGTTGAGGACAATTTTAGTTTGTTATAATAAGGCGTCGCCATATATCAGCCCAAGTATGTCTTTGAGCATTGCTCTCAACGGGCTAAATCAGTGAAGGCAAGGAATACCAAACTAGTTACAAGGAGGTTGAAGTCAATGAAAAATAAGTGCGTACCTCCTCGTCCGCTCCTGTAGCCTCCGCCGCCGCCGCGTCCACCTCCACGGCCTCCACCATATCCACCACCAAAGTCTGCCAGGGAATGAACGAGCAGCACATGTCACGTCAAAGCCAGGATCATGGAGACCCACGCTTAATAATTCATTTCTAACACATCACTATCGAGTTTGCAGTAACTTTTGCTTTATTTTTTAAATAGTGCACGTTACCACAGCACCAAGAATGATAAATCATGAATACATTTTCTTTAAATCAATTTCAATGGATTTAATCTACATTTACTACTTTTCCTTTCCATAAAATCATTATCTTTATTAATATTTCCCCCTTGCATGTTAACTGAAGAAATGCAATACTTTTTTAGAATCTTGTCGTGGGTAATAAAATGGGATAAATATGTAATTTTTACAAGCCCTTCCAAAAAGTAGACTAATCTAGCCCCAACTAGATTTTTTTTAAATATTCTCACCCCTTCCACCTCCTCGTCCACCACGTCCGCCTCCCCTTCCGAAGCCCCTATCTCCCTTGGGCATGGCCTTGCTCACTACCAGCTTCCTTCCGTGAAGTTCATGGTTCTGGAGAACTGTGGAAGAAAAAAGCATTGAAAATGTTGGGTATGAATAAAAAATTTGTTTTACCAAATTCAGAACATGTAGCGCATAATAACCCCAAATCAAAATACCCGTTCATTGATTATGGTACTCATCGCCCTAGGACATGGCCTCACTCGCAACCAGCTAAGAAATATACCAAGACTAATCTGACACAATATTAAGTAATAGCGAATTTTACTAACAAGTATCTAAACCGAACACAAAAAGTAACTTCACCCCTAAGCAATTGCTCATAATTTCATAACCGATTATTGTTACAAGATGTCATCTTACCACAATATTGACTCGGTTGTTACAGGGAATAATTTTCCTCTCAAAATTTGATTAGCAATTTCGGCCAATGGATAGATATTTCAAATGAAATTCTGTACACTTATATGGAAGAAAACTGCTACACAAAAGATATTTTGTATGGTAGTCATGCAAAAATGCATAGCAAATTGCGATGCGATACCAGGAAAATTATTCCCTGTGTTATGTTCGATATGTGCGAAAATCAGAGATATTCATTACTTTATGGCTGAATGAGCACAGATTAAAGACAAAATGGCCCAATTCAAAAGTCACAAGGTATTGCGCGTGCCTGTACATTGTTGTGAATCCACACATGTGGCGGAGTGAATTGATCATGGTTTATGAAACAATGCTGTTTGATATTCCATTAATTTTGATTATTTGATGGCACATGTGGTAAAATGCATTAATTGCAACTGTAAAACAGTGCATTTTTCTAATTTTCAATTTGTAATGATGATAATACTTTTGCGAATTTTGAAATATGACTATTTTTCCGCAATTTGTGCTCACTCAACCATGGAATAATGGTTACCTCTTATTTTTACACATTGTTTTCCTAACTACCATATGGATATATTGGCAAGACGAAATCTTGGAACGATTCATGGTTATGAAATTATGGGCAATTGCTTAGGGGTGAAGTTACTTTTTGTGTTCGGTTTATTTTACTAACATGTGACCAAATTACATAGCTTGATATTCAATGGAAAGTAACATGCTAGGTAAATTAACACTAAATAACTTGAGATGGTCAATGATTTGAAAGTCATGATATCAAATCAACTTCCATTTCATGGCCTTGGGTGAACACGAGGCTTTCAAGACTACAGAGAGGTACTCACTGATAAGTTGGTCAACTGTGTCTGTGTCGTCGAAGGTGATGAAGCCAAATAACCTCTTCTTTCCCTCAGCGGGCCTGGGTATCGAGACCTCAACGACGTTTCCGTGCTGTGAGAAGTAGTTCTTGAGGTCCTCCTCAGTTGTGTCTGGGCTCAGGCCGCCAACGAAGGCCTTGTTGGTTGATTCCTTGGGTCCCTCATCCTGCACCCATAGATCAAGCATCAAATCCAGATATACTTGTTAGTTAACATTGGGTTCAACACGTAAAACACACGGGAGCTAACAAAAGATGTTGGGACAAGATTCGAACCATAAACATTGAACCATTATTTGGCATTTCAACAAAGTGACCCGATTAGGTGATTTTGAAAGAGCTTACTTACACAATAACATAAGAAATATTTCAATTGACTTTGGCAATATTTCTCAGAATAATATATTCCTTTCAATACAGTGAATGCATACATTTTCAGATACGAACTCCCCCATTTTCAAAATGATTTTAGTTTAACATTGATACTCATTTAGTGGGTGTACCACTTTCTCAAATTTGGTCAAGTTTTCAAAATTATACATGATTGAAATTGGAATTCTACAAATCTTTATTACGGAGACACTGATAAACAAAGATATTCCTTACGTCCTTGGGGAGTGCCCTCTTGACATCAATGTCCCTGTCGTCAAGTGAATGTGCCTGGTCCTTCTTGGCTGCGATCACCTTTGATACTGCTCCTGATGTGGCGAAGGTCACAAAGCCAAAGCCTTTGGGTTTCCTTTCTCCTTCTTTGCTGAAAGAGAAGGGATGCAAATGAGATGGGATACAGTGATTTTGTCAGTCATTGATACATGAAATTTCCCTTCACATTAAACAAATTAACAGGGGAAAAACATAGTACACTTATTTTGTCCGAGGGATACTTTTCAAGCCTTTTGGGCTTATATGCTTATGCACAGAGCTATACATTTTCATCTCTTTTATGATTTTGTGTGTTTCTTGTCGTCTCTTTGGGGGCAATAATGGTCCTCGGCCCTCGTTTACTTTTTCTGCTGAAAGAAAACTTTAAAAACTTGTCAAACACTCACGACTAACATGACAACATTTTTTTTTTAAAGAAGCTAGTACTTACTGTCTGACCACACAGCAGTCTGTGATTTCACCATACTGGCCAAAGTAATCCCTTATCGAATCTTCAGTTGTTTTGAAGCTCAGACCGCCCAAGAACATCTTGCGCAGCTGCTCTGGCTCAGAAGACTGCAGAGGAAGAGAGATTGAAAGGTTCATTTTAAATGTCTTCCTGACACTTTTTTTGCATTAAGTATTAAAATGGAAAATATTAATATGATCTCTGAAATGGTCGACTTAGGAATTTTTATTTTAGTGTTACAAATTTGGGGCAAGTGATTACAAATATTATTGTGCAGCGTCCTCTACACCAAAACTGAACTACCCCAAATTGGCAACACATTGTCATATTTTCAAAACTGATTTTTGCATTCAAATTGGCAACTTTCAACAAAGTTTTTTTTATAATTAGAAGTTGCCAATTTGTTTAGGAAAAAAATATTGGGCAGATCAATTTGGCTTTGAAATGGCTCTCGTCTTTTGAGTTGATACTAGGTTAAAAAAGAGTTTTTGAAATCCTATTTAGAGACTTGTAGAAAAAGGAGCACAAATGTGAATGAAAAATGTACATAATATTGAAAAAATTGCTGCATGATTGAGCAAGTTAAAGTTGAAAAATGCTGCAATTAATGTAATAAAAACCAATTAAAATTTGTTCAAAAATTGATGTTCTTTTCAGTTCCAACAATTCAAATATAAATAATATATCACACATCCAATCAATGTTGAAAACATAAGGATTCACTTGTACCATTTTGCTTTCGTTAAAATAGCCAACAACTCTCTTGCAAATGTCGGCGCTAGTTCACTTTTGTACCCGCACTCCAGTGTCGGCATGCTACGCCACTAGCTGCTGTTGACGCGCTCGTGAAGGGTACCCTACTGAACACAAATATAACGTACCCAAAATCAACTAAATCTTCGACAATTGCTCAAATAATGGTCATGATTTCGGCAATATCGTGTATTAGGCCCCACCACTGCTATACTGTATACACTTATGTAGCCAACTTATAGCCACTAAATCTGACCTAGCCACTAAATCTGACCTATAGCCATTAATCTGACCTATAGCCACCAAATTAGGGTTAGGGTTTAGGTTAGGGTTTAGTTAGTGCTGTAACTGACCTTGATGATCTGATCGATTGATCGGCAAAATTTTATTGATCATCGAAATCGGATCGCATATCGGATCGGATATGATCGGCTAAAAAAAAAAAAAAATATTGTTTTTTTTTCTTTGGAAAATGATCCCCAAAAAACACATTTTGGGAATATAAATGAATACCAAAGCAACATGATGACACACGCGGTACCCCGGGGTACCGCGTTGTGTAGCGCCATCTTGCGTGCAACCGTACCGCAGCTATTGCGTTGTGCATGCAGTGCAGTGCGCGATTGTATGCACGCTATACCCACAGTACAGCCCTAAAAATTAAATAAATAATTAAACAAAATGGCGGATTTTCGTCTGGTACCCCGGGGTACCGTTATGTCATCATATATCCATATTAATAAGCCCAAGGTAATCTTGTACGGGTATGCTTTCATTTCAAACTGATTACCTCTTCTTTTACAAAATTATTCATGCAGACTCTGAGCTTAGTCCCATGTGATTAATTTGATTAAAGTGATTAAAATAAAATAAAGAGAAAATGTAACTATTAATTATTTTTATTAAGCAAGGCACCCCCCCCCCCCCCCCCCCCCCTGGCTACGCCAATGGGATATATTAGTTTTGTTGTATCTTTCTTCAATGGAAGTGTATACAACCACTCGTGTGTCTTTAGCTTACGGCCACACGTGTGTGGCTGTATTCGTAGAGCCGTGTATGGATACAGCCACACGCCGGCTATTCTTACGGCAGCACAATGCGTGTATACCGACTTATAGCCATTAATCTGACCTATAGCCACTAATCTGACATATAGCCACTAAATATACTGACCTATCTATAGCCACTAAATTAGGGTTAGGGTTTAGGTTTAGGTTAGGGTAATATATATATATATCCCCCGAAACTAATAAAGACAAAACTTCTTCTGTTCTGCTGCAAATCAAGCCAATCCGCTGTGGCGCAATGGATATGCGTGCTAGTCTGATAATCTAAAGACGCCGTGTATCGAGTTCGATGCTCGGTACATGTCGCCGCTTCTTTTGCGTAATCTCGTACTCGATGTTCGATAATATACAAGTCGGAAATTTTGGCTATGCGCATGCGCGAGTGTGGTTGTATCCACATCTACTAGTAAATAGGTCCAGTTTACTGGACCATTTACACGCAACATATAGGAAAGTGCGTCAGCATCGACATACCTAGCTGTAGATCGACAAATCTATCGCTTTCATGGCCCTTTTGGCATTTTTATTGTTATTTTCACTGTCGGCATTCTAGCGATAGACGCTACCCATACACGGTGCCTTAAGAGGCAAGAACACCGTAGCTCTACAGTAAAAGTTACTTACGGAAAATCTTTTTTTTTTGCACATAAAACACCACATTCTCACACTTTGAGCGACATTTGTAGCCCTATCAATACATTTAGGGCTGCTATAATACTTTAACTCACCGATCTCGTGTGTCGCTATACATGTCATTCTATAATTACGGCGATTTGTCAGATTTTCCATGACTCTTCATCGGTCTTTCGCGGTACTTTTTGTTCAAACTGCAAAAAAAAAATATATAATGTGCATCCGTATGCGCACCTAGCTGCCTAAGATTCTGAAAAAGTGTTCGCGCATACGGATGCACATTATATATTTTTTTTTTTGCAGTTTGAACAAAAAGTACCGCGAAAGACAGATGAAGAGTCATGGAAAATCGTGGAAAATCGCCTTAATTATAGAATGACATGTATAGCGACACACGAGATCGGTGAGTTAAAGTATTATAGCAGCCCTAAATCAATGCTCGAAATTAGTATAGGCCCGATGGCCCGGGGCCACCAAAAATTGCTGTCGGGCCAGTAAAAAACTCATATTTCAAAGTTTGGTGGCCCGATCGGGCAAGCAAAAAAAAAAAAAAAAAAAAAAAAAAAAAGATAAATTTTTTTTAATTTTTTTTTTAGATACTCTGTAGTCATGTTTAGTCCTGTCTAGGGCATGACAAGAGCTTGCTTTTAAATGTAGCATTCAGCAACTTATACCCTTTTCTCACATACAAAAAATATTGGACTAATTGGTTAGTTAAAAAGTTGCAAGTTAATTGAGCAAGTAACACTGCTGCTAATGAATATTTATACATTCTTGAGCAGCAGTACTCATTTTCTAACCAGTTGTTATAAAAAAAAGTTTCATATTAAAAATCGTTAGTATTTTCAGTTATTTTGCGTATTTTGCATATCTAATGAGCATCATGAATATTCATATATGCTGCTCATGAATATTCATATATTACTACTATATATCACAATTTTAAAATATGTCATTTGTACAAGGTGTTCAGACAACACTGCACTGAATTTTGAGGTCAAATTGAATTTTCTCTTTTTCTACTATTTTTGTTTTGTCACCTAGACCCTGACTATGTATGACTGGTGAAATTGTCACTCGTGTGTATTCAATCGCTGTGATTTTTTGATGAAGACAATGAATAAAAAGACATGACACACACACATTCATCCTAATTCATGTTTATTTAATTCATCTTACAATGAAACAAAGGGGAATGAAAAATAAAAAAAAGTATTGCCTAGTACCCTGAAACTATTCATATGGAACTTATTGTATTCATTTTACTTTTGTTTTTCCTTATTTTTTTCGGGCCAGTAGTTTTTGGTTTCGGGCCACCAAATTTGGAAAAATAGTAATTTTACTGCCCCGACCGGGCCACCAGCAAAAAAAGTTAATGTCGAGCGTTGCCTAAATGTATTGATAGGGCTACAAATGTCGCTCAAAGTGTGAGAATGTGGTGTTTTATGTGCAAAAAAAAAAGATTTTCCGTAAGTAACTTTTACTGTAGAGCTACGGTGTTCTTGCCTCTTAAGGCACCGTGTATGGGTAGCGTCTATCGCTAGAATGCCGACAGTGAAAATAACAATAATAATGTCAAAAAGGCCATGAAAGCGATAGATTTGTCGATCTAACCTAGCTGATGCCATCTACCGACAAGAAATCGCGCAGGAAGCTTGCTCTTGAATACTAGTGCATGACTATTCAGACGCGTCCGTTTGCACTATCGATCCCTGAATCTTCGCTTCGCCTGCCTCGCTCGCCGCCGCGACAAAACACGTGCTATTCTATGAGACAGATTTTCTTTGCGATGGGATTTTATAGCGCGGGGTGGGCGTGCACGCTTCGGACGTAATAATCGATATATGAAGGGCGTATTTACTCAAAATACAAATTTACTAAAGAGTCTCCTTTTAAGAATTTGAATAGTTTACCTTCCGATTTCATGAAGTCAAGTGTGATCAAATTCATCAAAACTTGAAATGATACAAATATGAACGATGATGATCAGACTCAAATTAATAAAATCCGAATGTAAACTATTCCTAGTCTTAAATTGAGACTATTTACTATTTAGCAAATTTGTATTTTGAGCAAATAGGCCCTTCATCAGGCTCATACTTTGTTACGTTTCAGGGTGTGCAGCAACTACTCATTTTTTCCAGAGAAAAGGAGCTCAAATGTTACGATTCGGATTTCATAGGACAATAAAAACAGCATATTTGGTAAGCATAGTAGTTTAACTTCATTAATGTTAAAACAAAATACATGAACCAAACGTTTAAACCTAAAAATATGAACAAAACGTTTTCAGTTTTACTTCAAAATGTCGTCAAATCGGGCGGCCCTAATAACCAATGCTAATGGACCTATGTGTGGTTGTATCCATACACGGCTCTATGGATACAGCCACACGAGTGTGGCCGTAAGCTTAAGACAGAGTAACTCAAGTGAACGCTACCGCGGAGCGGTAGCGTTCAATGTCGGGCTCATAGTGCCCCCGAATTTATGCGCTAATGTGCACAATAAGTGTGCTTAAAATTATAGATATGATACTTACCACCGTGTAGATGATACATATGTTATGCAACTATGGAGTGGATCAGAATGATGATTTTCGCTCCATTCTGCATCAAAATGAGTGATTTATGCATATCATCGACTTCTATCTGTGTTGTATTGCGACTTCTGAACGATCGATTACCGTACGACCACTAAACGCGCGAGTCAGATCTGCCATCTATTCGGCGGGCGCGGTACATGAATGGAGACCGTACCCGCGCGTTCGCCTGATCATCGCTCGTTCCTAAGTCGCGATACAACACAGATAGAAGTCGAGGAGGTGCATAAATCACTCATTTTGATGCGGAATGGAGCGAAAAATCATCATTCTGATTAGAGCTGAGTCAAATCGAATGGCTATTCGATATCCGACCGTGAAGGTCGGATACCGAATACAAATTTTCGGATACGAATATCCGAAAAAAAAAAAATTTTTTAAATAAATAAATAAATAAAAAATCGTAATCCCCATTCGATAGATTCGATCAGAAAATGGCACATTGAACCCTGCTTATCTATTGCTAAAGTTAAAAGTATTTTACATAAATTACAAATAAACAAAACAAATAATAAACCAAAGCCTTAGAGGATTGTATAGTAGTCTAGGAAGACGAAATGTAGAGACATTAACATTTGGACTTTCACAAATCTTAGCCTACCCAAAACCCCCAAATTTGGTTGGAAATATTTAGGCTACTCACCTGAATTTTGACGACCAGGCAGATGAGTACTCCCACTGTCCTATTCTTCTGTCCTAAAGACGTTTACAACTTGTCGTTCTAGTGAAATCCAAACTTTTCCAAAGGAAAACACAGCCATGTAAACACAGTCGCGGGTTATGCACATGTAGTATGTATTGTAGTAGGCTTTGCATGCCGTGTATAGACATTTGCATAATATACGCGAATATGGGTGCCGGACAACTCGGCCAACGGATAACTCGACCCTTACGAACTCGGCCAATGACCCCTACATACTCAGCCAAACCGAGTTGGTAGGGGTTTGGGTCTGACCTCGGGACAACTCGACCCCTTTTATTTTTATTTTTGTTTAATTTTTGACATTTTAAATATTTTTTTTCGAAATAAAAAGTAATAAAATGGGAAGAATTGGTCTTCACGGGCAACATGTGTAAATTTTGTTACGGGAAATAAAGTATTTGAGGAGATCAGACCCAACCCCTACCAACTCGGTTTGGCCGAGTATGTAGGGGTCGAGTTATCCGTTGGCCGAGTTGTCCGGCACCCGTATTCGCGTATATTATGCAAATGTCTTTTCAGGCAAATACAATACCTACTACATGTGCGTACCCCGCGACTGTTTTTACGTGTAACAGGAATGGCGGCGCGTCGAACGTCTGGCTGTGTTTTCCTTTGGAAAAGTTTGGATTTCACTAGAACGACAAGTTGTAAACGTCTTTAGGACAGAAGAATAGGACAGTGGGAGTACTCATCTGCCTGGTCGTCAAAATTCAGGTGAGTAGCCTAAATATTTCCAACCAAATTTGGGGGTTTTGGGTAGGCTAAGATTTGTGAAAGTGACCCGAGTACAGTTCGTGTACACAGTGTACCAAGACGTAATGTATGACATGTTAAAAAAAAAGTCCAAATGTTAATGTAAATGTCTCTACATTTTGTCTTCCTAGACTAATTGTATAGTGAGTGCCAAATTTAGAAGAATCTATGATGAGATATCAAAGTATTTCATCTTGACAGCAGTTTGTACACTAACATCACACTGTACTGCCGATTCTAATTGAAAAAAAACGGACAGAATATTTATTTATTTATTTTAAATTGTGAAAAAAATATATATTTGATTTCCGACCGTTTTTACACGACTCATATTCGAAATGCAAAATATCCGGTTTGACTCAGCTCTAATTCTGATCCACCCCATAGTTGCATAACATATGTATCATCTACACGGTGGTAAGTACCGTATCATATCTATAATTTTAAGCACACTTATTGTGCACATTAGCGCATAAATTTGGGGGCACTATGACTGAGCCCGACCTTGAACGCTACGCGAGCGAGCGGTAGCGTTCACTTGAGTTAAAGACACACGAGTGTGGCTGTATACACTGCCTTCTTCAATACAGAAGATCAGCCCCTCCCCCCCCCCCAACTTAATTACGGTCGCTAACTTCATCCACATAGTTTGTTGTGAAACCTGTACAAACAAGTGAACATTATAATGTCTACTACGTTTTGAGGAAAAATACTCTATAAAAGATACGAAAATTGACACAAAACAGGTAAAAAAGATAACTACTTTGAAACCATGACCATTATTTTAGCAATTGTCGAAGATTTAGTTGTGTTTAGTAGGGTACCCTTCACGAGCGCGTCGCGGGCAGCTAGCGGCGTAGCGTGCCGACACTGGAGTGCGGGTAAAAAAGTGAACTAGCGGCTTTAGCGCCAAAATGTCGTCACATACACACTGAAATTCTGAATTTGTGACGCACAAACTCGCAAGATAAACCAAACATATTTGGCAAGCTAGTGGCAAACCTTTTGTCATAATTTAATGGCATAAAAATGACAAAATCCACAAAGCATATACTGGAAAAACAATCTATCAAACTTCACATTCACCAGTTTTGTTTGACATCACCTCGTCTTCGTGCGCTTGCATGTCAACGCCAACACACAGCGTGCATATATGCATGTCGCAGTCACAGGCATTCCACACAAAGCAATATGGCCAACGCACGACCCGCACACACGTCAATGCCCAAATCAATTTACAAATTGATGCTAAAAAAACATGAAAAACGTGAATATCACATCATGTACGCTGTTATTTTATCATGAAAACACTTTTAATAGAAGAAGAAAATGATTATACTTACATTTGAACCATTGTAGTCGCTCATGTTGTCAGTTTTACGTGAATTATTTAGGGGAGAAATTTGGTAAAGGAAGATACGCCACAGAACACCCAGAAGGAGGCAAGAGAGAAAGAGAATGCGAAAAAAGCCAAAATGGATCGGCGTACTCGTACTCTGCTAGCTGAGCTAGCGCTAGCTAGCTCTATCTAGCTAGCTTTCGCCTGGGTGACGCTGCGCATGCGCGAAATTTACGTTTAGATAACTCGAGCCAGAACAAAATCGCCCACGGTATTCTCGCCTCAGTACGGAAACTCGGGAAGCCCTTTATTTCGTAATTGAAAAAAACAAAAAACAATATTATTTGTATAACATGACATTCTGATATGAGTTATATTACATAACACAATATTTCGCATGTTACTATTGTATCAAATGAACTTAAAGGGCAATGAAATCCAGACAAATTGTTGGATGCACTATAAGACACTAAATATAATGAAAATTTGAGCACAATCGGTCAAGAAATAAGAAAACTATGGCTCTTTGAAAAGAGCCATGTATTTATTCGAGTGACTCAATTTGGCAACGCACTCTGGCAAAGTTGTGGACAACTCCCCATACATTTTGTACACAAAATTTAAGTTTTGTTCAATTTTCTCAAAATTTATGTTTACCCTTCGTTCGAGTTCAACATATGTTTTGTAGAATGCTTTTATACATAACATATCATGAGTTGGGGGAATGGAAAAATGTGACTATGAAGAAAACTGTAAAAATGGGAACATTTGTGTTCAAAACATATGGGGAGTTGTCCACACACTTATCAGAGTGCGTTGCCAATTTGAGTTCCCCATAGGAAAAAATGGACATCTTCAAAGAGCCGTAGTTTTCTTGTTTCTTACCCGATTATGCTCTAACTTTCAGAGATTATTCTTCTTAATCTCTTCAAGACTATGAAAGCAACATTTTGCTTGGGTTTCATTGCCCTTTAAGGTTGCATTGTGGCACATAAGAAAAGTAGAACTTTGGAACGGACACAATATTTACATTCTTTCCAAACTGTCCACCTTTAGCAAGCCCAAATTCAAAAGTTGTCAGATTATTGTCTATATGAAAGAAAATACCAGTTCAAAGCTAGTCTGAGAAGATTAAGAGTAAAACATATCTTTTGGTGGAATTATATTTAATTTAGAGCTCGAAATAAGTGGTCACTGCGACTATTTAATTTGTCTATAGCAAATTATTTTGAACGACACTTGTTTTCCCAAAATAACATGGTTTTACGCAAAGTGAGGTGCCTTATTCCAATTTAAATGAAATATACTGTATATAAAGCAAACTGCTGGACAGGATAAGGGAATACAATTTATTGGTGTTGATGCAATAAATACACTGAGAAATTGTATTCTCTTGTTATTTGTTGCATATGTAACCTACTCTGTACCATTTGTTGCAAATGCAACCTACTCTGTATAAATTTCCTCCGACAGATGAACCCACGCACTGATATAACATTGAATGAAATTCCATTGAATGTTGTTTCTCACTTTAATTTGTTAGGAGTCACAATTCAAAATGATTTGAAGTGGAACTTGCATGTTCAAGAAATAGTTATAAAACAAATAATTGAAACACTAATAAATATGCATCTCAACACAGGGAGCGAAGTGACTGAGCGGGGGGAGGGTGTGGGCGGGGGGTGTCCCCCCTCCCACGGTAGGGAGATTTTGCATTGTTGGACTTGAAATTATGCATTATGGTGCTTACCTAGATAGGAAATTCGGGCTTAACATTGACTGTATCTGGGAAAGCGTGTTATGATTTGATCGGCCAGAAATTTTAAATATATTTTCACAATAAAAAAAATAATTGAAACACTAATAAATATGCATCTCAACACAGGGAGCGAAGTGACTGAGCGGGGGGAGGGTGTGGCGGGGGGTGTCCCCCCTCCCACGGTAGGGAGATTTTGCATTTTTGGACTTGAAATTATGCATTATGGTGCTTACCTAGATAGGAAATTCGGGCTTAACATTGACTGTAGCTCTGAAAGCGTGTTATGATTTGATCGGCCAGAAATTTTAAATATATTTTCACAATAAAACAAATAATTGAAACACTAATAAATATGCATCTCAACACAGGGAGCGAAGTGACTGAGCGGGGGGAGGGTGTGGGCGGGGGTGTCCCCCCTCCCACGGTAGGGAGATTTTGCATTTTTGGACTTGAAATTATGCATTATGGTGCTTACCTAGATAGGAAATTCGGGCTTAACATTGACTGTAGCTCTGAAAGCGTGTTATGATTTGATCGGCCAGAAATTTTAAATATATTTTCACGATAAAACAAATAATTGAAACACTAATAAATATGCATCTCAACACAGGGAGCGAAGTGACTGAG
>JBAMJV010012987.1:0-10000 GCA_037951105.1 Echinarachnius parma
AACAACTCTATAATTATGGTCATACCCATCGTAAATCGGTGGTCATAATTATGAAGTGTGGCAGTGCGCGTTGATAGTGAGTCGACTACATCTGTCTACTGTATATAAACGCGTTCTGACTTGTGCAGTGCTTTGTCGCCATCTATCGGGCTATGCGATATAGACGTACAACTTAAAGGATCTAGTAACTTTGTTGACATGTGCAAAAAGGGATGAAAGATTGATACAATATCTGGTGTCACACACAATTATCTAGATAATAGTTATCTAAATAATTCACCAACGGCATACTGCAGTGTGTTTACCATGATTATAACGGTAAACACACTATTAAAACGTTTTTTTTTTTACTACTTTCTAATTCTATATCTGGGTTCATACTTACCATGCTTACGAAATATGAAATGCATGGGCTTCAATATTATTGCAAATGGTGAAATGACTGAGGCTAAAAAGAAGGATAACTTACCTCAAATTGATGATTGATAATGATTACGGTAGTCCTTGTCATATTCCTTTGATCGCTGCAATGATGACCCCGAAAACTCGTCGGCAATGCATGCTGGGATAGGAGGTACCGTACATGTCGAAAGCGGTCGTGGGTCTTCGGCGATCTACTCTTTTGTTCAGGGAGCCATTGTATGTCCATGCATGAGAGGCTATCCTTTCACCTATGTGCGATAATCCTCCCATTCAGATCCTCATTGGACAAAAGACATTTTGCAGATACATTCCAGCGATTGTGATCAGCTATTGTCTAGATCGTGGCTAGAGCGTAGCCCGGTCTGAGGGCGGCATTAGTGACAGACATGCTACGAATTATCTAGATAATTCACCCCAATGTAACACCGACTAATGTTGATTGTTCAGGGCCCCGTTGCAGAAAGAGATACAATCGATTGTAATTCAGAAAATTCAGAAAATTCAGAAAATTTGCGCGTTTCAACCATTTGCGCATGTAGAACTTTCACATTATCATGATTATCTGACTTGTAACTTACAATTATTGGGGGCACACCATATGTAGTTTTCTGTTTTTTATTTTGTTTAATGTCTTCTTATGTTTCCTATAGTTTTTCAAAGGGTCGCCGTTCCTGTGGTGGGTCCCAGAAGCTCTTGGATTCGGTCAATTAAGCACTCTCAAGATACGATTTTATAATGGACGAATTATTCAAGCAATTAATGATTACAGTGGGTCCTCCCCCCCCCCCTTTGTATACTGTAATAGGTTCACGATATCCAAATCTTGTACGAAGCAATATTTCATATTTTAAACGATGACGTCGTTAAGTATAGTGCAGTCATTAATTATCCGTATTGCTCCGGTTCGATTAAGATCCGTCAGTATCCGGTATTCGTTCGGTATGTGATGGGAATTCGTCGTGTAGTTCAAGCTCATTCCATCGTAGTAGTGGTGCTTCAGAGTTCGGTTCGGGTGCCGCGGATCTTCAGCGAACGGGTAGAAACCGAAGAGAGCTATCTTCTGACAGAACTGCGTGGCGGCCGTGTACACTGTGAGACCGGTGGTGGGATTAGCTACTTTCCAGTTTCTAAACCATAATAGAAAGCATGACACAGTTACAAAAAAAAGGACATCGAATTGTCAAATACAAACATGAAAATAGGACAAATTGTAATTTCAAACACAGAAACATGATATGGTTAAATAAACAAAGAGTTTCCAAACTGTCAGGCAAAGTTGTTGATTATTTTCTAAACACGGCGGGCTAAGAATCAAACGGTGACAAACTGTAATTTTGTAAAACACCGTGTTTACTCCGATTGATTGTTAGTACACACAATATATGGATCGGCAGCTTTCTGCAGTATTTTTCATAATTTACTTTTAACTAGTACCTATTACAAAGTATCACATGTTTAAAGAAATAAGGACAGTATTTCAAATGTTCATGTATTGATAAATACTGCTAGAAACTGCGTAATATGTTAGATCTAAGCAGAATCGTTATCATAGGCTAACAGACGAACGTACATAGACAAAATAGACTATACAGGGTGGCCCAAATAAAACAAAACGGAATACTTCCCGTGTAATTATAGTAGGGGACGAGGCAATTGCGAGCCAGTGAGTGGCCAATGAAACTTGGCAGGGAACTGAGGGGTTATACACTAACATGACAAAGGGGATGTTCTGTATCATCCAAGGGTCACAGGGGGTGGAGAAGGGGTATGTGGAGAAAAGATGAATAGGTGCAAAAGATCATTGTTTTGTTTGTATTCAAAATTGTACATTGTATTGTTTTTAGTTGTATGCAGGGCCCATTGGTAGATCAGTTGTTTAACTGAAAGGGCCACCCTGTTGAAATAAAACGTTAATAAATAAAAAAAATAAAAAATAAATAAATAGAAATTGCGTGTAAAGAACAGAACACGTAGTGCAAGCAATAGCAAAACGAAAAAACAAATATTTACTGCCACGAAGTTGAATGGAGTACAGCGTGACTATGAAGGCAAGTTACAAAATGGAACACTTGTGTACAAAACATTTGGGGAGTAGTCCAGAAACTTATCAGAGTGCGTTGCCAATTTAAGTACTCCATATAAATAAAGTGACTTTAGTTATTCAAAGAGCCATAGTTTCTTGTTTCTTGCCCGATCATGCACTGACTTTCAGAGATTAATCATCATCATCTCTTAGAGCCTCTGAAAGCAACATTTTGCTTGGGTTATATTGTTCTTTAAGAGACGCTTCTACGGACACAACACCTCCAATACGGAGTCAACACCTCAAGCTCGACACCCCAGTTGGCCATCATTTTCATTTACCAACCATCTTCATTGTAATTTCTTTTAAAAAGATGTAACTTTTAGGGTTTTCTGATCCCGATATAACTCAACAAGACACGCATCCGCGTAAAACACTATGCGAAAAGGAGGACTTTCCCAGGCATGTCCTAGCGAGCTCATTTCGATGTGAAAAGGGGGGTTGTTTTTGCATAATTATGATATGGGACAGTAACCTTGAACAGAACTAATGGTGATCTTCATTGGATCAAGGGGACAGTATTCGTTGATTTTCCATCTCTAGTAACCTACGTCTATGATGTTGATGTAGTCTATGTTCTTTCAGTTAGCCTCTAAAGAAGATTCTGCTATAGGATCGAACATTTAGACCTCGTATTCATTCTCAATTTTCAAATGTGGCACATTTAAAGAATGAAGAGGAATTAGTCGACTTTCCATATTCATAACAAATACATGACAATCGCAGAGTTAAAAATAAATGTAAAAAAGCGATTTGTAACATTGTAACAAATAAAGTGCATGACACGAATGTAGAAGTGAAAGACTTGCACAATATAATAACAGCTTCCTTATCTACCTCACTGCGGTTGAACCAGGCGAACCGGTACTATACGCAAAAGAAAGATTGATGTGATATCTTCTCCGTAGCTCTGACATAATTTTTGGAATATTGACTGCAACGCCGGATCCCCCCTTGAAGTACCAAATGGCTTTTCCTTGTAGATTCCTTGCTCGCTCGATCAGGTCCACGCAAAGTTCCCGAGAGTTGCTAGACGTATTTATTTCCGAATAATTAGCGCACTTTCCGTCCACTTTTCCTCGGCAAAGCTGCCTCTCCATTTTTCTCTGGGCTAGGTCCTCTGTGTAATTTTCCCCATTGGTCAAGCACTGCTTCAGTGTTCTGACTAACTCCATGTTGAAAGTTGACAGATTGACCTTTGACCCTACATCTGAGGCGAACGCGCTGCCGGAAGGCGCAAGGTTCATGCGTATGACAAATTGGAAAGTATCGATGACGTCACCGCATCCGCTATCCAATAGGATGCCGCCGTTGCCGACGATTGCGCATAGATTCTGCGGAGGGACGCTCCTCGATTTTTTGGTTTGAGCAGCTATGTCCTTGGGCGCCTCAAAACGAATGTCCTTGTCGGCCACGTCTAGGATGTGTACCTCAATTGCCTGCGAGCCAATACGATGCAAAGAAACATCACTCCTGTATGGTACGACAGTGAACACAAAACAAAGGGAGTAAAAGCAAGAGCATTTTCGTGCTTCTTATAATTATCTAAGTGCTCTATATAGGCATACAGAGGCGCATTAACACTAATTAGCCCTGGTAATTAGGTACACTTTAATCCCCCCCCCCCCCCCCTCTGAATTAGTTTGTGCACCATCCATACTCCCTGGGGAGCATTATGGTCCAAGAGCTACTGTTCTACAAGATAATTACTTCCGACCAAGTCCCCATAATATAATACGGGTAGAAAGCAGCTGCAATTCTGACCTTGCAGTGAAAACAATACAATGCATCCATCGGTTTCGAACCCCGCACACCGTGAATAGAAATCGTACTTTCCGAGTGTGCCACTGAATAACACGAATAAGGACAAAGACTAAATCTCTTACACTGCGTGTTGGAACGATGGTACTACATTGGATATAAAGTATAACTTACTGAATTTTCTTGGCTGCCGTCAAATTGAAGAAATATTGTAGGCCTGTACGGGTGCGCGAAACTAACGGATATGCATGGATAGTACTATCCATGGGATATGTAGTGTTACGGGAGACGGCAAGGCGTAGATAACTCGGACCTAAACACAAACAAATAAAGGTTTTCAAATTACCCTGATAGCAGACACTGGTAAAAATTACGTCAAATTTACGTCATTTTACGTCGGGTACGTCGTCTTAACGACGTCTTAAATTAACGTCAAAAAGTGAAGATTTTGCACCCGCGTTTACCGTGATATCGACGTCATATTTTGACGTGATATTGACGTATTTTTTTCCGAAAAGGCGTCTTTATGACGTCTTTAAGTCGTCAATTTGTACCATTAATTACGTTATTAAGACGACATAAAGACGTCGTATTGGTCAAAATAAGACGTGATTTTTACGTCTGGATTTGACGTGATTTTCACCTTGTGTACGTCGTCTTTAAGACGTCGTAAATTAACGTCAAAAAGTGAAGATTTTGCACCCGCGTTTACCGTGATATCGACGTCATATTTTGACGTGATATTGACATATTTTTTTCCGAAAAGGCGTCTTTATGACGTCTTTAAGTCGTCAATTTGTACCATTAATTACGTTATTAAGACGACATAAAGACGTCTTATTGGTCAATATAAGACGTGATTTTTACGTATTGATTTGACGTGACTTTCAAGTCGTGTACATCGTCTTAAAGACGTCATAAATTCTCGTCAAAAAATGAAGATTTTGCACCCGCGTTTCACGACATATAGACGTCATATTTTGACGTGCTAACGACGTCTTTTTATGACGAAAAGACGTCGTATTGACGTCATATTTTGAAGCGATTTTTACATTATTAAAAATTAAAAAATTGAGATGGTTATGTCTTGTAGTATATTCCACAGTCAACAGTTTTATAACATGTAACACATAATCCTATCCTATTCCTAAATCCTAAACCTATCCTATCCTATAACCTACGTCTAACACCTTACTGATCAGTTGTCGTATAGGTTCCGTATATATATCCCGCTTCTTAGTATGTGAGATTTAAATGGTTAGTATTGACTGTTTAGTATTTCAAAGAGTTGATGCCTAAATAATTAATTTGCAAATCATGTTGAAAATATTAAAAACAGGTTGGTATTTATATTAGTTTTAATATCTGCAAAAACAAGATCATAATAACAATGTTTTCAAAGTAAATAGTTATAAAAATTGGAATTTTACTTTGCACTCTAATGCGATTGTTTATAATCGATCATGAATGAATCCTGTATCCATTAGACCTAAAGACGTTAATCATAAGTCCTACTGTATTTTCTTTTGTTATTCATGTTCTAAAAGGTTTCTTTAGAAAATTTAGCAATATTACCATCTTGGGATCATTGGGTTATTTCCACTTTGATACGATCGTTTATAATTGATCATGAATTATTCCTGTAGGCGATCCTATTATGTTGTAGACGTTCATAAGTCCAATATTTGTTTGTTTGTTTTTACTCATGTTCTAAAGGGATTCTTTAGGAAATCTAGCAATATTACCACCCTGGCATCATTGGGTTATTTCCACTTTGATACTATCGTTTATAATCGATGATGAATTATTCCTGTAGGCGATAAAAGGTTGTAGACAGTCCAATATTTGTTTGTTTTTTCTCATGTGCTTAAAGGTTTCTTTAGATAATTTAGCAATGTTACCTTGGCAACCTTGACAATTTGTTGTAGAATTAGCATTATACAGATAATCAGCTAAATTGCATATTTGTTTTATTAGGTCAGAGGCAGGCGCGCCGGAAGCAGTTTTGGATTGGGGGGGGGGGGCAAAACCCCAAGGGGGCTCACAATTTTGGTGTGTATAGGGGGGGCTCATGCCCAACCACACTCTGGGTTGCCAAGTTTGAGCCAGAGGTGAGAGTGAGACATTGCGAGGGAGCGAAGCGACTGAGCGGGGGGAGGGTGTGGGAGGGGGGTGTCCCCCCTCCCACGGTAGGGAGTTTTTGCATTTTTGGACTTGAAATTGTGCAATCTGATGCATACCTAGATAGGAAATTCGGCTGTATTTGGGAAAGCGTGATATGATTTGATCGACCAGAAAGTTTTAATATATTTTTCACGTAGAAAACAAATAATTGACACACTAATAAATATGTACCCCAAAACACACACACACAACACAACATAAACCATAAGTATGCAACATTATGTATGATCCAACAACACACTGCCAATAATGAGTCCCGATGGAGCGAAGCGCCTGAGGGCTGGGGCAGGGAGGGAGGGGGAGGGTTTGGGAGGGGGTATCCCCCTCCCACGGTAAGAAAGATTTTGCATTTATGAATTTGAAATTGTGCAATCTGGTGCATACCTAGATAGGAAATTCGGGCTCAAGATTAACTGCATCTGGGAAAGCGTGTTATGATTTGATATATTTTTCACGAAGAAAGCAAATAATTGACGCACTAATAAATATGCACAACTCCCACATAAATATTGTATTTAGTGTCATACACAGTTCCAACATAAACCATATATGAATCCCTGATCGCAAACACTGGTAAAAATGACGTCAAATTTACGTCGTTTTTCGTCGTGCACGTCGTCTTAAAGACGTCTTAAATTCACGTCAAAAAGTGAAGATTTTGCACCCGCGTTTACCGTCATATAGACGTCATATTTTGACGTGAAAATGACTTCTTTTTTTTCCGAAAAGGCGTCTTTACGACGTCTTGAAGACGTCAATTTGTACCATAAATTACGCCATTTAGACGACATAAAGACGTCTTATTGGTCAATATAAGACGTGATTGTTACGTCTGGATTTGACGTCATTTCCACCTTATGTACGTCGTCTTTAAGACGTCGTAAATTCACGTCAAAAACTGAAGATTTTGCACCCGCGTTTACCGTCATATAGACGTCATATTTTGACGTGATAATGACGTATTTTTCCCCGAAAAGTTGTCTTTACAACGTCTTTAAGACGTCAATTTGTACCATAAATTACGCCATTTAGACGACATAAAGACGTCTTATTGGTCAATATAAGACGTGCTTTTTACGTCTGGATTTGACGTCATATCCACCTTGTGTACGTCGTCTTTAAGACGTCGTAAATTCACGTCAAAAAGTGAAGATTTTGCACCCGCGTTTACCGTGATATAGACGTCATATTTTGACGTGATAAGGACGTATTTTTATCCGAAAAGGGGTCTTTATGACGTCTTTAAGTCGTCAATTTGTTCCATTAATTACGTTATTAAGACGACATAAAGACGTCGTATTGGTCAAAATAAGACGTGATTTTTACGTCTGGATTTGACGTGATTTTCACCTTGTGTACGTCGTCTTTAAGACGTCGTAAATTCACGTCAAAAAGTGAAGATTTTGCACCCGCGTTTACCGTGATATAGACGTCAAAATGACGTGATAATGACATATTTTTATCCAAAAAGGCGTCTTTATGACGTCTTTAAGTCGTCAATTTGTTCCATTAATTACGTTATTAAGACGACATAAAGACGTCTTATTGGTCAATATAAGACGTGATTTTTACGTATTGATTTGACGTGATTTTCACGTCGTGTACGTCGTCTTAAAGACGTCATAAATTCACGTCAAAAAGTGAAGATTTTGCACCCGCGTTTACCGTCATATAGACGTCATATTTTGACGTGATAATGACGTATCTTTTTCCGAAAAGGCGTCTTTACGACGTCTTGAAGACGTCAATTTGTACCATAAATTACGCCATTTAGACGACATAAAGACGTCTTATTGACGTCATAAAAAGGTCGTCCATACGCCAAAATAATTGTTTAAATGTCTTTGAAAGACGTCATAATCACGTTGTAATAACGTCGTCTATACGACAAAAAATAATTGGAAAAAATGTTTTTAAAAAGACGTCACAATGACGTAATGAGGTCGTTCATACGACAAAAAATGATGGCAAAAACTAGTCTTGTAAAGACGTCATAATGACGTCTTAATATTGTCGTGCGTACGACACAAACCTTAATGGCAAAAATGGTCCTTTCAAAGACATTATAAAGACGTCATTATAAAGCCTTTTATACTACAAAATAAATACTTAAAAATTATCTTTTAATGACGTGATAATGACGTCGTTTTTACATTCTTAATATGACGAAAAGCATTGGAAAAATGGTCTTTGAAAGACGTCACAATGACGTTGTAAAAAGGTCGTCCATACGACATTAAATGATGGCAAAAACTAGTCTTGTAAAGACGTCATAATGACGTCTTAATATTGTCGTGCGTACGACACAAACCTTAATGGCAAAAATGGTCCTTTCAAAGACATTATAAAGACGTCATTATAAAGCCTTTTATACTACAAAATAAATACTTAAAAATTATCTTTTAATGACGTGATAATGACGTCGTTTTTACATTCTTAATATGACGAAAAGCATTGGAAAAATGGTCTTTGAAAGACGTCACAATGACGTTGTAAAAAGGTCGTCCATACGACATTAAATGATGGCAAAAACTAGTCTTAAAAACACATCATAATGACGTCATATTAACGTCGTCGTACGTACGACACTAACCATAATGGCAAAAAATAGTCTTTAAAAGACATCATGAAGACGTCAATTTTAAGACTTTTTTATGACAAAATAAATAGTGAAAAAATGGTCTTTGAAAGACGTCAACATGACGTAGTAAAAAGTTCGTCCATACGACAAAAAATGATGGCAAAAAAAATAGTCTTGAAAAGACTTCAAAATGACGTCGTAAAGTGATCGTCCATACGACAAAAAATGATGGCAAACAATAGTCTTGAAAAGACGTCAAAATGACGTCTTAATAATGTTGTCCGTAGGACACAAACCTTAATTGCAAAAATGGACTTTCAAAGACATCATAAAGACGTCGTTATAACGTATTTTATACTACAAAATAAATACTTAAAAATAATCTTTTAATGACGTGATAATGACGTCGTTTTTACATCCTTAATATGACGAAAAAGCATTGGAAAAAATGGTCTTTGAAAGACGTCACAATGACGTTGTAAAAAGGTCGTCCATACGACAATAAATGATGGCAAAAACTAGTCTTGAAATCACATCATAATGACGTCGTATTAACGTCGTCGTACGACACAAACCATAATGGCAAAAATAGTCTTTAAAAGACATCATCAAGACGTCAATTTTTAGACGTTTTTATGACAAAATAAATAGTGAAAAAAATGGTCTTTGAAAGACGTCAAAATGACGTAGTAAAAAGGTCGTCCATACGACAAAAAATGATGGCAAAAAAATAGTCTTGAAAAGACTTCAAAATGACGTCGTAAAGTGGTCGTCCATACGACAAAAAATGATGGCAAAATAGTCTTTCAAAGACATCATAAAGACGTCGTTGTTACGTCTTCTATACGACAAAAATAAATACTGAAAAAGTGATCTTTAAATGACGTAATATTAACGTAATTTTTACGTCCTTCCATACGACAAAAAACAATTGGAATATGGTCTTTGAAATACGTCACATTAACGTC
>JBAMJV010012987.1:12500-19569 GCA_037951105.1 Echinarachnius parma
GGAATTAATCATAATCTTGATGAGGAACTGTCATTGGCAAAACCAAGATTTCAGCCTTTTTCAAGGTAAAAACAACTATATTGATTATTGATAATTATGTGTTTTCCCTTGTTTGATATGATATCCGGGGGGGGGGGGAGACTCTACCCCTTGCCCCCTTGTTTTTCTTACCGTGTACAAAGTGAGTGCAGTGAGTTAGTGACTATCACTTTGCATTTTCGCTCATTACTTGGCCATGCAATGTCCATTTGACTTGAAATTTTCACACAATACCCTGTGGACATATGAGATAACAACAATATACATTGCATCAACCATTCATCACTTTTTGCACATGTCAACAAAGTTACTAGATCCCTTTAAAGGGAGTGTAAATTGCATCCATCAAACAAGATGGAAAACAAGTCTTGTAACTTGTGGGCCTGAACGAAAGCTCTTAAAGGGCAATGCAACTCAAGAATAGAGTTTATCCTACTTTATACATCGTAATATGCCTGTTTATTATATCTAACATTACTCCGACTCAGATTTCTGCTTTGGAAGAAATATGTGAAAACTCTATCGGGTTTACCTCTATTCATGCGAACACTGGAGGCCGCCATTATTAGGTTTGTGCGGACATACGGTCAATGACATGCACTAATGCATTTCAATAACACAATTCAAACCATTGTCTGAATACTTTGTCTGAAAAGCTTTTTGTTCGGCCCGTAGCACACACGTCAGAGTTTGCAAAGCATGTCGGGCAATTACAAGAACATGGCCGCTCCCATCACCTTTTGCCGCCGTAAGAATGAGTAAAATGTGGGTATGTTCACGTAAGGATTTCATGGGATCCAGGAGGCCAAAATTGCCAAGTTATGTATCAAATCAAATGTCTGTTCACCCTCTAAACGATAATAATAGCCAAAAGCTATAGTTTCATTGCCCTTTAACAGACATTCTACAATTGAGGTTATCTGTCCCTTTTTGATCAGGTAAGAGAGAAATCGAATTTTGTATTTATAAATTTTTAAAAAATCGCTAAACGTCTATGCTAGACGTAGCTACACACGTCGATGAACACACACATATCGTTCAATATAAAATGTGACCGACTGCAATGGCAATGCATTGACTTGCGAACACACACAGTGCAAGGATCCATGGAACAAAGGCTCTCACGACTCTAGTTGCTAATGGAGCAGTCACACGATGCTTGCGACGACCTGCAACAAGACAATAGAACTTATGGTGGGCAACCCTATTGGTGCACCAAGCTTATATGAAATGAGTATGCTTAGTATGGAGCCATAACAAAGACAAATGTTGCAAAATATAAACATAGGACGGGGGTCGGGGTGCAAGCTTTTGGCTTTTAGCTATACAAAGACCCAAAATGGTCCAAATATAAATTACCGCGGTAAACAAGTTAGAAAAACAACAAAAATAACAACTGTTATTTGGGCCCAAGAGCGCAAGAGCCGAGACCCCCCCCCCCCCTTCGCTGTCATGTGGATGCCGATCCCAATCATGACAATACAAACCTGTTGGTTGAATACCTCCCTTTCAATGATGAGGGTGTGTAGGTGTGTAATGAGAATAAATAACTTTTGATGAAAAGCAGAAATATCTAGAGGCTTGTCTGGAGTATTCAGGATAAATCATTGTCTACCAAACCATGCATCGTTGCCATGGATACGATTTCAATAGGTCGCCGCAATCACCGCATGCGACGAGACTTGCCTGAAGTATTCAGGATTAAGTATTGTCTACCAAACCATGAATATTTGCCATGGGTGCAATTTCAATAGGTCAATAGGGTGAGATGAAGCCACCGCAATAACCGCATGCTCTTTCTCTCTCTCTTCTATTGTTTTGATCGCAACGGATTTTGAACCGACTTTTTGATGTTCAAAAACCTTGCGACGGGGGACCTGCCGTCGCAAGAGAACACACGGCGCATGCGTTCCTCGTGACCAGTCGTGCTATTGTTCGATCGACAACCCAAAACCAGGCTTATGATGCTTAACGGTATATAACATGTTAGGTTTACTTTAGCCTAAATGTAATACATACAACCTATTTATGGCTATAATTGGGAATAATACCGAATTTATTGCGATATTTGCATTCTGATGTAACGTCTAGTTATTTCGAACATGATCGGCCCTTCATAAGTTCTATTGTCTTGTTGCAGGTCGTCGCAAGCATCGTGTGACTGCTCCATAAACAACTGACTTGGTACCCACTCCATGTTACTCCCTATTCAACCTACTTTCAATGTGCACTGTACTGTCCCCTGAACTTAATTTTATACCAGGCATACATAAAGGACCTGAGAACATCTTTACAGTGTATTGGTACGTCTATTTTAAAACCCGGATTTTTAATTGTTCGCGCTAAAATGTTATATTATATGACCTATAAAGATACTGGTGTGCGATTGGTCAAAATGCTGTCACGTGACCATCGCTGCAAGGATGAGAAGCGTTATATTGACCAACATGACGTAAATTACGTCATACCAGTCAATATAACGCCGTTATATTGACTGGTATGACGTAATTTACGTCACAATGGGTGTGTGAAGATGAACAATTTTGCGCGTATTAGCATCCTGGCACGCGCAGCGTTGTCAAGCTTTCTACGGAGATTGCGCGATCCGAAAGTAAATTTGAAAGGAAAGTCGAATAAAGAAGCATTTTGCGCAGCATTTCGATAACAACACGTCTGTTCTACTGGAAGGATTTTGATTTAATCTAATGATTTTCCCTTGTCCATAATTTTATTTCAACACCAAATTTATATTTATCTTGATTTGTATCTATATAGGTCATCATAATATAACAGATATTGACTTTTCCTTCGGGAACCATATAACATTTCATTTTCCTTGGGGAGTTATATTTTTGTCTCGGAATACTATATTTTTCCTCAGCGCTACGCTTCGGAAAAAATATAATGTCCCTCGACACAAATATAACTTCCCTCGAGGATCTTAAAGTGATGCCTGTAAAGTGTCTAACTCCACGAAAAATACTTGGAGCTTCCTCGTTTCTCTTCGGCCGTGTTATTTAGCTTATGGTAAGAGAAGAATAAAATAGGGTTAGATTTTTTCAAATGTCCCTTTGGTATGAAGATAATTATCATTGAAAATCATTATTTCAAAAGCGTTGATCAACGCTTTTGATAAAAAGTACAATTGTCTTAGCTGAGAACGTCCGCATGCAGCACGCGTGAGAACATTCCGGAGATTGAACTTTGAGCCGAGTGAGTTCAAATTCCATGAATTCTGTACTACGTGTGCAAACATACACGGGTGCGAATATCTCAAACGGATCATTCATTACTGCGACAAATGTATGGCAGACCATCAGTATTCGGTGATAAAATATGAACTCAATATTCGTTTTTTTCACTAGGTAAACAGTGTTCGTTTTCTTTCAAACTTTCACAAATCTTTCAATTGTATTTTACAATGATATTGATATAGGATTGAAGTCTCAAATGTCATTTTGTGCAATATCTGACACTTTACAGGTATCACTTTAAATGTTATATTGCCCCTCTAGACAGTCAATATCTGTATAACGTCGTACCCGAACTAACAAGCTCGGGTTCTTTTTGTTAGCTCTCGCAGCTCGCAGGGATCACAAATACAAAAGAGTAGTTCGTGTTTGACGTCACATTTTTGAGCGAACAATTCTAAATCCGTGCTACATAAACAGCAATGGCAGCCTCCATGCTGTATGCGATGAATGAGATTCGCCAGTACATCAACAATCTGACATATATCATTATAAATTTTTTCCAACTTAGTATAGGTTTTCCCGCTCAATTTCGCGATTGTGTCAATCGAATTGATAATAGGAGCAAACGAATTCGCGCGATTTGCGATCGCCGTACCAAAGCAGCATTCGAATTCGTAAATAGTCGTTCAAAATCACGTAGGAGCAAGTGAATTTGCACAAAGTGCATACCTTTTCATCAATGGTCATTCGAATTCGCGAAAGGCCGTTGACAGTTGGCTGCACATTCGCGAATTCGAATGCCCATAAATGAACTTCTGTGTCTATTCACGAAAGCGTGTGCGTATGCATGAATTCGCATGCACTTATTCGGAATTTGGAAGACCGATACCAACGATTACGCGGCAACGCGCGAATTCGAATGACCCTAAATGAATTCGATTGAAAAAAAGTGCAAAATTGAGCGGGAAAACATATATAATACATTTTCTTTTGGTTTTGCTCATTTTTTGCATATTTTATACTACATTCTTTTATCTTTGATTTACACAGTTCCCACTTTATTTGCGCATCCAAACCAGTATAATCATTCTTTACATGTTGTATTAAGGAGCCCAGTGGGGTATTATTTGACGTTTTTGCACACTTTTACTATATCGGGAATACCTTTTTAACCATTGAAGCTACCCCCTGCAAACCATACATTTCTGGAAAGTTTAGAATATGGGGAATCCAACAGAACTAAATTAAAGACAATTGGACTTAAAATAAGAGTTTAAACAGCAATAATATAGCGAAAATAACATTTTAGACTTTTAGCAAGTCAACATTCAAAACGCATCTCCTCAGAGGTATAGAGGCGTATACATTCTACATTTTAAAGATAGATATTATGATGCTATATACAAACAAATTAATGATGGCTTTTTTAATTATTCAGCTATCTTCATAGTCAAAACGCAATTTTGCAAAACATCAGAAATAGGCCTATTTTGGTTTACAATAGGGTTACCTCTAAAAGCCATCATTAATCTGTTCTTCTACAAACAAGGAATAATTCCTCCAAATTTCATTGAATTTTAGTAAATACTTTTCAAGTTTTTAGAATTTTAGTCCAAAAAATGAGATTTTCGGCAAATGAGCTTGAAAGGTCATACAATATTGATATTTGTTAGATAATTGTGACATGGATAAAAGTAGGAAAATAGCGGGATAACTAGCAGTAGTTGGTTCAATGGAAGTTTAGGGCATGTTAATCACATATAAACTGCCATGTTTATTTTCTGCATGACAATAGATGTTGCTGCTTCACTCTGAAAAAAGAGGAACACAATTTGGATGGTAACAATTTGGATTAGGGGACAATTTTATTTGGACTTATTTAAGAAAAGTAGAATTAAAAATCTCCAATCTAAGCTGGAAAATAATTACTTCCGGCCCCAAGAATGTACAACATTGATAACAAAATACTTAAAGGGATAATTGAGTTCTTGGTAAAGAGAGTACAGTTTTGGTCAAACTGAATTTTAGTAACCAAAACCTGCACCGTGACATTACAAACTAATAGTTATAACTCCACCATGCTCGAAAGGAATACAACATTACAAATGGACTAAGTAAAAAGCCTGTTATCATTCAAAAGAGCCGTTAAACTCAAGAGGGGCGCTCTCTAAACACTCAGCCGGTTTCAGCCATTTAAACTAAAATATTGTGCATTAATATTTTGTTGAAACAGTGATTAGATAGAGAGTTAATCAACAACTATCTAAATACCTCTTTTGTAAATTTTTGAAAAGAGGAAGCATTTTGTAAAAATATTTGATCAAAATCGGTTCAGAAATGGCTGAAATATCCATAAACATAACCATTTGTAATATGTGGGGCCCCACAATTATTCGATAATTTTGAACCAGCCGTTAAAACATTTTTTAAAATGCTTCCTCTTTTCAAAATTTACGAAAGAGGTCTTTAATTAGTTGTTGATTATCTCTCTATCTAATCACTATTTTAACAAAACATCACATGCGCAATATTTTTATTTAAAACGCCGACCAATGAGTTCTTAGAGAGCGCCCTCTTGAGTTTTAACTGCTCTTTTTGAATGATAAATGTTTTGTTACTTAGTCGTTTGTAATTTGTTATTCCTTTCGAGCATGGTGGAGTTATAAAGATTAGTTTGTAAACTGGTGAAGTTTTGGGTTACTAACATTCAGATTGACCAAAACTGTACTCTATCCCTTTATCTTTAAAGAATCACATGGCATTCTTAATCAATTTTGAAGGGGAAACATTCCCTACAAATGCCGGTGACAAAATGTTTTTAAACAGGTAAATAAAGTGATTATCTAACATGCGTAACAATATCTCAAAAACATTTCACAACATTTTAAATTTAATAATTTTTTATTCAAATTGATAATTTTGTGCAAATTTGTTTTACAAATATTTAATTTATATTTGCTCGTTTTACAAGTTAACTTAAACAGTGGTGTAGACAGGTTCTTACACCTGGGGGGGATGATTTGCCGTTCACCGGACCAATACCAATTTGTTCGCGCCGAGACCGCCTGCCAAATTTGTTCAAGACCAAGGAAATTGCTTGAAAGTCCTCTCAGTGGGGGGGGGGGGGGGGGGGGGGGGGGGGGGGGTGGGGGGGGGGGGGGGGGGGGGGGGGGATTAGATGTTAAGATGGTCGTGACCAGGCGGGCCGAAGCAGGTTTGGATTGGGGGTGCAAAACCTATGGGGGCTCACGATTTGTGTGTGTAGGAGCTCATGCCCCACCACACTCACAGTGCTGCCAAATTTGAGCCAGATGTGAGAGCGAGACATTGCAAGGAGCGAAGCGACCAAGCCCGAGGAAGCTTTTGCATTTTTGGACTTGAAATTGTGCAATCTGGTGCTTACCTAGATATGAATTATTCGGGCTTAACATTGACTGTATCTGGGAAAGCGTGTTATGATTTGATCGACCAGAAATTTTAAATATATTTTCACGAAGAAAACAAATAATTGACACACTAATAAATATGCACCCCAACACACACACAAATATTGTATTTATATTTAGCGTCATACACAGTTCCAACATCACCATATGCCACATAAACACATATGTGATTACAAATTAAGTATACATTTATCATATTAGTGATTGCGATCATGATAGTGATATAATATATTACTTGACGGAAAAGATAAATATATCTATAAAAGTGTTTGCCACTATTGTTAAGTATGATTCTTTTATCGATACAATCATGAATTATATAATACATGTTTATGCTTTGTATAGTAAGGGTGCATGAAAATGATTATTATTGTAGATTAAATTGTTTGC
>JBAMJV010012988.1:0-40759 GCA_037951105.1 Echinarachnius parma
ATCATACCAATAGCAGCATGTGAAAGGGCTTACACAAACCTTGTTATCATACCAATAGCAGCATGTGAAAGGGCTTACACAAACCTTGTATCATACCAATAGCAGCATGTGAAAGGGCTTACACAAACCTTGTTATCATACCAATAGAAGCATGTGAAAGGGCTTACACAAACCTTGTTATCATACCAATAGAAGCATGTCAAAGGGCTTACACAAAACCTTGTTATCATACCAATAGAAGCATGTCAAGGGCTTACACACACCTTGTTATCATACCAATAGAAGCATGTCAAAGGGCTTACACAAACCTTGTTATCATACCAATAGAAGCATGTGAAAGGCTTACACAAACCTTGTTATCATACCATAAAGCATGGAAAGGGCTTACACAAACCTTGTTATCACACCAATAGCAGCATGTCAAAGGGCTTACACAAACCTTGTTATCATACCAATAGCAGCATGTGAAAGGGCTTACACAAACCTTGTTATCATACCAATAGCAGCATGTGAAAGGGCTTACACAAACCTTGTTATCATACCAATAGAAGCATGTGAAAGGTTTGGGTTTTTCCGAACTTCGCTTATAAATTCGTTATAAAGACATTTATGATTGAAGTACTGTACGGATTTTAAAATTCTCCTTAGGAACATTTAAAATGTGTACAAAGTTTGTGCAATTTAATTTACAGCGGAATTTAAAGCATCACTCAATGAACATACCGGATTACAGAAATGAAAATTGTATCAACCCTCTGTCAGTGTTTGCACATGTCAACAAAGGTACTATGTCCAATGTGTATGTCATTGGATCAACGAAGGGCAAAACAAAACACCCTTATATAGTTAGGTTGCAAATTTAACCAGGTGTATTGCATCATGCAGAGTAGTATAGGGTATATTTCAGTTCCGATATACAGGCAGACGTGCAAAGGTGCCCCCCCCCCCCCCCACCCCCCGCCACCACCACACCACCACCACCACCACCACCACCACCACCACCACCACCACCATCCCGAATAATTTCCCATCTGTCTGGACCCTGGATCAACTCAATTATAAACTACACATTTCCCTTCGTTATGCATACTTATGAAAATGATTAGAAAGGACACCTAAGTAGGCTACGTGTTTAGAGCCGGGGGTTGAGATTCCCTCGTGAATCCCCGCGGAGGAATCTTCTTCTTATCTTCTTCTTTTAGGATATGGGTATAATAGAGTCTGACGCTTTTCGCACGTATCTCCGCAGTCCGATAGTCTTTAGTAGAATTATGGTCTAGTTGTTCTTTGACAAAGATATGGGAAAATAGACTCTGGTACATAATTATATGTAAACTATCAGTTTAACTTACTTCGTTGCAGTCAAATTGATTATCAATTCTTTTCTTTGACGTCACACATGGGAACAGCCAGGAAGGCTTGAAGAGACGGCGGGGTAATCCAATCAACAGCATAGGAGTGTATAGATGGGGTAAACTCAAGGGAGGGGATATGGGGGAATTCAGGGATCGATGTCCAAATCAATTCACTCTATTATGAACGTAACGATGTGAAAGGAAAGTAGTAGCCCCCTCCCCCGCCCCCCCCCCCCCCCCCAACACACACAATACATACACAAGCACAAAAAACACACACGCGCAATCAACATCAAACACATACAAACCACCCACACACATACATGTAAGCACCTTCAATTGAGAACAAACAAAAAAGTACAATCTAAACGTGGACTTATTGCCACTCACAAACACACACACACACACACGCACACACACACATACACACAAACAAGCAGATATGTGCACTGGTAATTACAGAAACGATTAATGCCAGCTTTTATGATTCACACTCGGAATTCAGGATTACATCTTTACAAAATAATGTAGAACACGAGACAGTTTGCTAGATGTATTTGTCAATATTTATTTCCAACTGGTTGCCTTCCAGAGTGCATTGCGAAGAGATTAGTACTGCATAATCTGAATTTCATTCTCACATGGATCATTTCACGATTACATCTTTGACAGGAAGCAGCTATGGACTACTAAATGGCAATAGACCGCTTCTGTAATGTATGCAAATAATGCGTATGACGTAAGACTCCCCGTTGGCATGTTGGCAAGCTTAACAACAGTAACTAGGTCCGGCAAGCTAAGTTTGCCGGAGCTTGCCGGACCTAGTTACTATTGTTAAGCTTGCCAACGGGGAGTCTGACGTCATACGCATATTATTTGCATACATTTCAGAAGCGGTCTATTGGGCATGCATCAAAACGAAACGAAGTACCTCTTCAAAACAATTGGCATTTTAAGTTTTGCTCTTAAAAGAAGACTGAACCGAAGGGAGTTACTGTTATACTCGACCCAATTACAATGTGTCGGTACCTATCAAGCCACATATAGTTAAGTTCCATCGGAATTGCATTAATACATTCCCGTTGCATTATATGTTGCTTGATAAGTACCAATCTGTAGGAGTTAGAGAAAATGATAACTTCTAACCGTCCAATTATAGTCTAAGAGAAAAACTCAACATACACATTTTTTCTGAAGGTGTACAATAATTTCAGGGCACATTTGTATTTCAAATATTTATCATATCATAGTCAATTAGGCATTTATCATAACAATATGGCATTTATAAATATCTATATCATAATTTTAGTCATTAACCATATGGCAATAAGGTTTTTATCAATATCAAAGGACAATAGAGCATGATTTAATATCTATATCATATAGTTATTAACATATGGCGATAAGGCTTTTATCAATATCATAGGACAATAGAGCGTGTTTCAATATCTATATCAAATAGTTATTAATCATAATTATGGCAATAGGGCATTTATAATTTGTATATCAAATAGTCATTTACCATTTACCTGATCTATTTCATATGGCATAATGTATGATTGCAGTCAATATCTATTATAAATCAAAATTAATAGGCCATTAACCACAGGTCATTATGACATTTATCATTTCTATATCAAATAGTTATGAACCATTAGCTAAGTTTGTTTTCTTTTTCTTATGGCATATATAATTCCTTCTTAATATTGACAGTTTATGTACAGCGTACCTTGCATAAGACGAATTCACACAACTTGAACATTACTTCAGTCCATATTCTATCATGGTTCCCTTTTCTTCGTTTTCTCTTTATTTTTGTTCAACCATTTATTTTTCCCTGCCAGGCAAGTCCATATGTTGGTACCTTTTTACATACAATACAAATGAGCTCCAATCTGTATTGTACAGTTTATTATAATCACATGCTTAATTACATAATTAGTCATCACAATCATAATAACATGTATGCACAATTATGTATGTTTGATTGAACAGTTACTGGAATACACAGTATATTATAATCACATGCTTAATACATAATTAGTCATCACAATCATAATACCATGTATGCACAATTATGTACGTTTGATTGAACAGTTACTGGAATTACAACATTACGTTTCACTAAACAAATATTTGGAATGACATATCTTACAATGATTTTGGTACAGGATTCTTACAATGATTTTGGTACAGGATCTTACAATGATTTTGGTACAGGATTGAAGTCTCAAATGTCATTTTGGGCAATATCTGACACTTTATACAGGCCTCACTTTAACAAACCTTTGAGAGATCTTGTTCGGGGGGGGGGGGGGGGGGGGGGGGGGTCTAAATTACAAAGACAACCATTATTATGCTTCACATAAACCAACACTGAATCTAAAATAACCAGAATGGTGTCAGACCATGTGCATAGAGACGACCAAAGAGAAACACAAAAAGTGGCCACTGTAGCCAGGTGACCTCTGTAGGCAGGTTCCATACAGTCCGATCTGAGTATAGTGACCACAAAGGAAAACACAAAGTGGCCACTTTTACAGGTTACCTCTATACACTTATATTAGTTCTATAGGTTCCATAACATGGATAACTGTTGGTGGCTACTATAGGCAGGCTAGCTGTTATAGGACAGGTGGCCACTAAGACAGGTTTAACTCATAAAACTAGGTTCCAGGCATCTGGAAGGAGGTACATGTACAATAAATAACACAAATATAATGGATGTTTGGAGAATCAGTTGGTATAACAAGCATCAACCTCTGTTTCCTACTAGATTATGCAATCCTAAATGAGTTCCTCAAAACTTACTTGGAACTCTAGTGGTTCTCTCATACCTTATCATATATTCAAATTAACAAAAAAAGCATGGCACAGTATCGTTTTTTTCAAATTTTGATTTCATTTAAAAGATATTTACGATTGAAGTGTTCAGATATGAAATTGTCTACGGAATAATTTCATGCCGTGTAAGTACAATGAGTTAGTGAATAACACTTTGCATTTTTGCTCATATCTCAGCCAAAAAATATCCAATTAATGTGAAATGTTCACAGCATTACTTTGTGGACATATCAGATCACTCCAATACACATTTTATTAATCACTCATCACTTTTTGCACAGTGTCAACAAAGTTACTTGAGCAGCCTTACAGGGCCCACCAGGTTCTCGTAGGGCAATTGATTAAGATGTTCCCTACTAGATTATGCAATCGTTATAGAGTAAATACAAGATCCACCAGGTTCCCATAGGCAATGGGTTAACCTGTTCCCTACTAGATTATGCAATCGTTATAGAGTTAATACAAGACCCATCAGGTTCCCATAGGCAATGGGTTACCCTGTTTCCCTACTAGATTATGCAATCGTTATAG
This sequence comes from Echinarachnius parma, assembly GCA_037951105.1. Taxonomy (NCBI): domain Eukaryota; kingdom Metazoa; phylum Echinodermata; class Echinoidea; order Clypeasteroida; family Echinarachniidae; genus Echinarachnius; species Echinarachnius parma. Next base: position 4,731 of record JBAMJV010012988.1, read on the forward strand.
AGTTAATACAAGACCCACACAGGTTCCCATAGGCAATGGGTTAACCTGTTCCCTACTAGATTATGCAATCGTTATAGAGTTAATACAAGACCCACCAGGTTCCCATAGGCAATGGGTTAACCTGTTCCCTACTAGATTATGCAATCGTTATAGAGTTAATACAAGACCCACCAGGTTCCCATAGGCAATGGGTTAACCTGTTCCCTACTAGATTATGCAATCGTTATAGAGTTAATACAAGACCCACCAGGTTCCCATAGGCAATGGGTTAACCTGTTCCCTACTAGATTATGCAATCGTTATAGAGTTAATACAAGACCCACCAGGTTCCCATAGGCAATGGGTTAACCTGTTCCCTACTAGATTATGCAATCGTTATAGAGTTAATACAAGACCCACCAGGTTCCCATAGGCAATGGGTTCCCTACTAGATTATGCAATCGTTATAGAGTTAATACAAGACCCACCAGGTTCCCATAGGCAAATGGGTTAACCTGTTCCCTGACTAGATTATGCCAATCGTTTATAGAGTTAATACAAAGACCCCCACCAGGTTCCCATAGGCAATGGGTTAACCTGTTCCCCTACTAGATTATGCAATCGTTATAGAGTTAATACAAGACCCACCAGGTTCCCATAGGCAATGGGTTAACCTGTTCCCTACTAGATTATTGCAATCGTTTATATGAGTTAATACAAGACCCACCAGGTCTCCCATAGGCAATGGAGTGTATAACCTGTTCCCCTACTAGATTATGCAATCGTTATAGAGTTAATACAAGACCCACCAGGTTCCCCATAGGCAATGGGTTAACCTGTTCCCTACTAGATTATGCAATCGTTATAGAGTTAATACAAGACCCACCAGGTTCCCATAGGCAATGGGATAATCTATTCTCTACTAAATTATGCAATTCCATAGAGTACATAAAGGGCCCACCAAGTTCCTGTAGGCAATACATGTTCCCTACTAAATGATGCAATTCCATAAAGTAAACAAAGGGCCCACCAGGTTCCTGTAAGCAATTGGTAAACATGTTTTGTACTAGATTATACAATTCTATTACTACAGGGTCCAACGGGTTCCTGTATGCAACACGTCAATATGTGCAAACAAACAAAAGCTACTTGAAGAGACAGAAACTAGTGGTGCATAATTAATTCCACACAAACAATCAAACAAATAGGATAAAATATAACTGAATACATGTTGTGCACACCCCTTATCAGTTGCCGAAGAAAGCCACAAACTGTATTGTCATGTTTGGTTGTTGCCTTGCCAATATACCGCTTCTGTAATGTATGCAAATATTATGCGTATGACGTCAGACTCCCCGTTGGCAAGCTTAACAATAGTAACTATGTCCGGCAAGCTCCGGCAAACTTAGCTTGCCGGATCTAGTTACTATTGTTAAGCTTGCCAACGGAGAGTCTTACGTCATACGCTTATTATTTGCATACATTACAGAAGCGGTCTATTGACAAATACATGTATAAATGCATTGAAATGTGCGCTGGTTTACTACTGTACCTGAATAAATTTGCTTTTCCCTGAAAAAAGCAAAACACTAGCATAAGGCTAAATATTACAGTAATAACATTTCACAATCAGTTCGCCGTTTCATAAAACTTGTCCAATTGTTGTAAGTGTCCGATTATTGTAACTACTATGGTAACAGCCAATCAGCATGGAGCATTTCAGTTGTTGCCATGGTAGTTACAATAATTGGACACTAACAACAATTGGTAAAGTTTTATGATGAATCTTATCAATCATTGAGTAATAATATTTCCCATAGATATGAGTGCTGTACAAAGTAAAAACACACATGAATTTCAAAATATAACCAACAAAGAAATAGAACCAAACCAGACAGTAAAACAAATAATATGAATGCAATATTCACAACACATCACTCACAAACATAGCCGTAATATCCGTATACCCGTGAGAAAGGTGATAAAGACGAGAGATATCAAACATGCTACTGAGATAACTAATTGCATTATATGTACATGAATGTGATGTTACCAGGGCCTGCTTTCATAAAACATATATAATATCGTTATAAATGGCCCAATTATTGTAACTAATCAAAATGACTTGCCATAATGAGTTACATGCAATAACATTCATCACCGCATGTATGGAAAACATGTGCATTGTAGCCAAACAATAAATAGGGGGGGGGGATGTTTCACAGAGATCCTTAGTTGAACTTAACACTACGTTGGACTTAAAAATTATGGAAAGCTGTCAGTTTATGTGAACAATTGTTGAAAAAGTTCTTTTAAAAGACATAAAATGTTGATTCAAATCATAATGATATTTTCTATTATCAAGGAGATTTCATGTTCTTGATGTAAAATTTATGAAAGTCTAAAATACTTCCATTCTTGCTGTTGAATACATTTTATTCCAAGGATACAAATGACTTTCCATAGTAGTTAAGTCCAACTTAACGTTCAGATTATACATTTTGTGAAACACCCCCAGGTGTACAGACAGCATCATCTTTGTGCAATCTCAGCAATGTGTACATGGAAATTACAGATTCAAGCATTTCATGATTTTACTTATACATCAAGGTTCAAATTTTTCAATCAAAATTTTGATTGTATACTATACTATTTTAACAACATAATTCAATTACTTGACCCATTACACATGTTTCCCATTAAAAGCTGCTATATACATGTATCTTACATTCTTGCTCGAGTAAACATTTAATGACGAAACAACATTGCCCGGTATTCTACTAATTTGTATTAACTAAGGCTGGACTAAGTCCATAACCTTGGATTAACTAATCCACACTTTAGTCCACACCTCACATTAGTAAAACCTGCAAATGTATCACTTTAGGCTGGATTAACGGTCATAAACAGGCCTACCAGAATACACAATTTAAGTCCGGACTAAAGTTATCAACTTAGTCGGGGGTTTAGTCGACGCTTAGTTAGCACTTTAGGCCGGACTAATTTAGTAGAATACCGACCAATAAGTTTAGGCTAAAGATGCAAATGAAAATGACAATGAAGAAAATACAAGTGGCACCTGCTTTGGTGAAACATGAAAATAGCTAATCATTACATCATCAGATTGTCTACATGTCTGATTTAAATATTCTATATATTCTGTAGAAATATATTCTGTTCAAAGAATTATCTATCTATAAACCAATGATTACCCTTTTGCCCTCTTGTGTAGTTTTCCACTAGTAATTGTCAACCACATTATGACTCACATTATTCAATTAATCTTTAATTCAGTCAACATGATCAAGATGATTACACAAACTATCAACAAGTCTGCACGATTCCACAAATTAAATAAAATACTCAAATAATGAATGAAGTAAGAATAACATTATTTAACAATTAATTTTTCTTTAAAAAATGAAGCAAAAAGTAAGATTTAGCAGAGGCAAGGTGTCATAAGACATATTTTGTTTTCACAAAAAGCTGCAACAAATAAAAGAAAATGAGACCATACATTGCAGAAAACATATTAAAATACAAGTATCCATGTAATAGGTCACAGGAATATAAATATAATCTATCTTTTCTGATATATACATTTTTGTCTTCATTATTTCACAGATGCATTAAAAACAATCAAGTAGACTGGATAATTCTAAATATGGCATAATTCAATTTAGCTGCTAGTATAGTGCAAACGGCAATACGTGTGCTGACAAATCATAGCACATTGAATCAAATATAAAGGAAATATACAGAACCAAGACAATATTAAATGTTGCTTGTAAGTAGATATTTATATCTATAAATATAATCTGCTTGTCTAATGGAGTGTCATTTGAACAAAATGCAAACAAACGTTATTTGTTATGATAAATACAATCCATATTTTTCAGATAGGGTAATTTGTGATAAACAAAATGGAAAAGAATTGATAATATATATTGCAAAGAACCGCCACCACATGTTACATTGATACATGTAAAGAAGTCCCATTTGGCTGTACTAACTATGTTTGTTCTTTTCCCTCTATGCAGTGCTCAAAATTAGCATAAGAGCGCTGGCCCGGGGCCACTAAAACATAGCTTCAGGCCACCAAATTTCACTGATCCTAAATTGCAAGCAAATGAAACAGAATTGTTTATGTTTTTTTTTGTATACTTCATGTACAAGCGCAGCTGCGCGTGCACATGATGTTGAACTACGTAATACGAATGGAAAATGCAATTGCATCGGAGTCATCGATTCATTGCATGTACACAATGATAGCTGGCAAGTGACTTGAACGAATGACGCTCTTTGGCAGAAAATAGCCAAAAAGAGCGGCGCGATGCCTATGAGAATCAAATTCGCTGAAGTGTGTTGAAGAAACGATCAGCCACCGTCCTTTTTTCGTCCGAAATTTCGTAATCGAGGTAAATTGAATAGCATGTTACCATAATTCCGTTAAAATCATGTCAGAAATGTTAAAGCTATAATTGATTTACAAATTTTCTATATTTTAGAAGATGATTTAATTGTCATAAATGCGCTGCATTTTTGTCACTTGAATGAACATGATAACTCTGGCGTTTTAAGAGGGGACTTTTGCTTTTTTTTTCGGGATATCGAGTATTGATTTTTGCGCCCGGGACTTGGTGGGACCCGGGTACCCGTGACTCACCAACACCACTAGTGCCATCACACGATGATTCATTATGTGTATGCTTGATGAATGCACCAGAGCGCTTGGAGGTGATTATCTTTCATTACGAGGCTCACTACCAAATTTTGCAATCCTTATCTATAGAGTTATAAATACAGCAATAAATTAGGTTGCACATTTTCGCAAGAGGGACATATTATAAGCATAGCACAGTCCTAACGGAACCACATATAAATAGATTCTAGACACCAATATAAGGGAATATATGGAAACTATATACAGAGTTATGAACACTGTATGGGGTGGGAGCCAGGTCCCATGTGGAAATATTCAAGAACAAGACCCAACACCTGAAATAAATCTTTGTTAAAAGAAAGAGATGATATTATATCAAGTCGGTTCACCAACAATTGTTTTACTTATAATTATTTGATCAGGATTTGAAAACTCTTAATGAAGATATTGTTAAAGAGATTGTAGTTCTAAGAAACTAACATGATCTAACAGAACCTTAAATTATTGTTTTAGTTTAGAAATAAATTATGTATCATGAATGAATTCAAAATAACTCTAAAAATCGCCTCAAATCCTTAGTGGAATGACTGCAATACATATAATTTAAATGAAAAATTAACAAAAAAATTAATAATTAATAAGGAATCGAACCCGAATCAAATCTTTGCTCATTTTCATTTATTTCATATATTTCCAGTCAGTTTCCTATATAATAAAGTTTGAACTAATAAATTTAGTAATAATCTACTTGTCTTATATCAAAGATTTATTTCTTGTGCTCGATCCCTTCAGAATAAATTTGCAGCCGAGCAAAGATGTCAGAGGTGCATCTTGGCGAATTTGAGTCCGTCCGCTAGCATCTGCCTGCCGATCCTGAACTTAATCCACCCCTGCCACAGCACGCCATGGAAACACCCGTCATAATTTCTCCACTCCACCGTATTCCCTGCCAACTCCAACCGCTTCGCGTACATGATCCCGTCGTCGCGGATACAGTCAAAGCCGCAGGTCGCTATGAACGATGAAGGCATGTCGCTCAGGTCGTCGCGCATGAGCGGGTCGTGCCGGGAATCATCCAAGAAATCCTTAATCTTCTCCCAGACTGCCGGGTCCCATGTTTCGTTGGACGGCGGCTTGTAGAAATCCGGGATGAGCTCCTTGGGGATGAGGCTGTGATTGATGTTCCGCCGATAGCGAGCCGTCTTCTTGAGCGAGGGCGCTATGTGTTTGTTTGCCAAGCACATTTCCATGAACTCAAAGTCGGCCTTCCCAAAGTGGTACATGCTGCCAAGCCAGGCAAGCGTCTTCTGCGTCAGCATTCCGTCCTCCCCAAAGTTCTTCTTGCACATTTGGTGCGACGGCGTGGTGAAGTCCAGCATCTGCGTCCCTGGGTAGAATAGGACCTGAACTCGGATGTTTGGAAGCGATGGATCGTCGAGAATCATCTGAGCTACAACGGTCGCTAGGTAACCCCCAGCGCTATCTCCAGAGACAGCTACTCTGTTTGCGTCCACGCCTAGCTCTGTTGCATGGGTGAGGAGGTACCTGGCGGCCGTCATCGCATCCTCTATCTGCGTTGGAAACAGGTGCTCTGGAATCAGGCGATAACTGGTGAAGGGATATAAAGGGGTAAAGTAAATAATGACATGACTTGGATCGGACAATACCAGGTTGAGGGGGCAATGAAGAGAGTGAAGATGTGATTTGTTTAGTGACTGAAACTATTTTCATCTTCATCGTTTCACATGACTATAAAGCAAATTCATTCAATCTGGTATCATCTTCATTAATTACGACTAAAATTCTTAAATATGTTTTCAATTGAGAAATCCTGATGGAACAAAAGCCAAGGACTTGCAAACATAGTCATGATACTAGATTGCTGTGGTAAATTATCAGAATGAGCCTGAATGTCTTTCCCCAAGGCCTGAACTACATTGTAAATGTTTTGGCTGAAAACTGGCATCCCTTTCTTCTTAGCCAAGTAGATTTGAAACTGTTCAAGACTATACGACTCCGTTTAACTAATTAACAAAATAACTAGGTCTGCAAAAATAAGCATAATTGATCATAAATTATACTGGCCCGTTCAGGCAAGCAAATGTAATAGAATTTGTTATGTTTTCTTTGTTTGGGGCCACCACATTTAGGTTTGGGGCCACTAGCAGTTGACAAATCTTGTTTGTACTTGCCCGACTGTGCCACAAGGCAAAAAGGTTAAAGGGGTAGTACAGTTTTGGTAAGGCTAAACTTTAGTAACCAAACCTGGACAGTAACATTATAAACTAATAGTTATTCTCCAAACGACTAAGTAAAAAGCCTGTTATCATTCAAAAAGAGCCATTAAAACACAAGAGGGCGCTTTCTAAAAAGGCATTGGTTTCACCCATTTTACATACACAATAATGCATGTGATGTTCTATTGAAATAATGATTAAGTAGATAGATCATCAACAACTATTTTTAAAATGCTTTTAAACATTTTTGAAAAATTGTAAGCATTTTTTTAATTTTTTGAAAAAATCATCTAATTATTTGGGCCCCAAATAATTATAAGATCAAATATATTTATTGATATTTCAGCCGTTTCTGGACCGATTTTGACCAAATAAAGTTTATTCTGCCATTAAAATTGCATGTTCTCTCAAATTCGACACTCAGTTTTTCATTATCTCACAAAAAAATTGTGATGTGCAGTGCCCTCTCTACCAAAACTAAACTACCCCTTTAATTTGTAGCATTACTTACTCCACTGACACAACCACTATGTCCATCTGCTCTGCCATCTCCCGTGTCAGTCTGTCGTACGTATCTGCAGGGAAACCAGACGAGAAAATAAACATTTGTCAATCTATATGCACATTGTGTTGTGTCGTATTGTTTTGTTCTGCTCGTCGAAGTCTCTGCCCACATCTTTATTTGTTTTTAGTAATCTTTACTGGAAGCAATTTTCAACTCAAATGTACAATTTAAATAATTACAAACAAAAATATGACTTTGAAGTATAATTTGAATTATGATTTAGTTGCTTTGTTATTTACTCGAGGGCTCCACAATCTACAAGCATTGCTTTTTAGTGGATCCCTCCATTTCCAAATATATTATTTACCATATGTATATGATTCTAGTTTTCATTGTACAGCTATTTTAATTTATTTCACATATAAGCCTTGTATTGTTTTGTACAATGCTATGTATTTGAATTTTGGTTGGAAATTAAATAAACTAAACTGAAACTGAAAGGTATCATGCATGAAGTCAACAATGCAGACAGTCAACCGACTGGTATCTAACCATATAAGAGCAAATAATAACATACATGTATTCTTTGTTTGATCACTTTTGTGTTGGATTGGAACACAAAATGCCTGTAACGGGCCCCAGCGGTATGTGTCAGTTACCCCCCATTGCAAGGTCTTAATCACCCGCGAATTCAACAATGCAGACAATCTGCGGAAAATTAAAACCTCCTGCCACATCGTTGGCGAAGATTTATATAACAGGCCCCCGTGTAAGTTTGCTATAAAACTGTAGCCAAAGTCGAATGAAAATCTAATCAACGCTAGGTCTTAATCACCCATCAAAAGGGACTGTTTAATTTGTTTTGATTTCTGGGGCTGCATCGCACAAAGCACCCATGTATTTTTATGCCGCCTAATGGTATGTTTCATGGGCGTAAATACTTACGTAATACCTATTCATCAGGGGGGATGAATGAATACATCACGCCCCCCCCCCCCCCCCCCCCCCCTGTTGAATGGGTATCAATGACAGATTTACGCCCATAGGATACGCATTTCTATAAAATGATGTCATAACAGCAGGATAAACATGCTTTTACCTTCAAGGTAAACAGAGATAGCTAACTTTGTCTTTGGCAATAAGGATTTATTTCAAGTGCAAGACAAAACATAGTTGTTTACCAGCATCTTGTTTAACTATGCCTAGCCTACAAACAAATGAGATCTTCACTCATCAATCCATCATGAACCTACCAGCGAAAAAATTAATATTTTGATTTCGGGGGCTCCATTTTCAGGGGCTACTTTTCCAACTTTCGGGGGCTACAAATTTCCTGGCTCTTTTTTGAATTTCAGGGGCTACTAATAAGCTATAATGCTGTAAGTGATCATTTGATAAGCATTTGATCACAATCCAAACAGAAAATCCCACAAAAAATCCCGGAAAAAAAAAAAAAAAAAAAAAAAAAAAAAAAATCGGGGGCAAATTTGGGCATTTCGGGGGCAAATTTGGGCATTTCGGGGGCGAATTTGCCCGCCGCCCCCGTGTATTTTTTTCGCTGGTACCTACATGTACTTTTTGCATGGTACAGGCATTTCCAACATGCCTGAGAGTAAGAGGTGTTGTGGCATGATTGAATGCATCCGGTGGTTGATTTACTAACCCTAACCTTAAGTCATACAGGTAGATTCTTTAGTTCAAAACCAATCAATGTCCAATGGCAAGGTTCTTAGAACAGTAAGACATTTAATCCATGCTGCTACACTGAAGTGAAATATATGGGACCTGGTAGAATTTATTCCTTCAATTGCTTGATGCACCTGATCAAAACACCTCCCGCAGAGCTAAGGTTAAATGCAAAATTAGTTATGAGCAGAGAATTTAAATGATAAATGCGCAATATATGGAATTATTTGTATTATCCCTTCAAAAATAATATGAAATGCATGTTGCATAGACCCAAGCCAGAGTATTATCCTTCCAGTCCTGTGCCCTGTTACATAAATATTGACAATTAATTGTACAAACAATTGATTAAAATTATCTTACAATCACTTATTTGATCAAACAACTTATTGCACAATGAATTGTAGATCGCTATAGTACAGCCTTACAGGGCACTGAATGGGTGAATGGATTTAAGAGTTCAGCATGCTTACCGACGCTAGCTAAGGCAAGCCCTCCCCCGTGGGTGAATATCATTGCTGGCACCAGGTCCTCTTTCCTCTCGATCGGTTCGTATATTCGCACCTTGATGCCATCAAACACTGCATTTCTCGACCTGAAAGGAACAAGTATTTAAACATGTCATGCTTTACAATAGATACTCACAAATTAAAGTAGATCATACTGTTTTCCCAACATTTATTATTGTTCCCCTATTTCTAAGGTTTCACCCAAAGGCTATAAATGATGCCACATTGATGCCATCAAACATTGCATTCCTCGACCTGAAGCAAAGAAAGGAACAAGTATTTAAACATGAAGCTTTATGATAGATAAGTATTTCACAAATTAAAGTACATCATACTATTTTCCCAACACTTATTATTGTTCCTCCATTTCATTGGTTTCAACCAAAGGCTATAAATAAAAATGTATCCCTTGCAGAGAAAAACAGTGATATGGATCCTGTCTATAGAGGTCACCTGTTTACAGTGGTCACTTTTCTTGTATCCCTAAGCCTAATGTGATCACTATAGACAAGTTTGACCGTACCTTTAATTGTCTCAAGTTATTTACCTAATGTTTGAGCGGGGGACAATCTCTCTGGGGGGGGGGGGAGGGGGAGGCTTTCTATAGATACTTACAGGCTGCAATACACGTGTGGTTGCCACGTGCGGCAATATGAGGCAGGCATTCACAAGATGGCGCAACAGTCTGATTTACGAATACTTACTACTATTATTCATTGTCTCAAGAAATGATGATACACGTAGTACCCCGGGGTACTGTTGTACCCTGGTATCCCGCCCCGCGTTGTGTAGTGCCATCTTGTGTCCACCCGAAGTACAACCGTATTGCGTTGTGCATGCAGTGCAGCGCGCGCTTGTATGCACACTATACCCCAGTACAGCACTAAAAAATAAATAAATAATTCCAACAAAATGGCGGATTTTCGTTTGGTACCCCAGGAATTGTCATCAAATTTACCTGATGTTTGAGCCGGGCACCATGTCTCTAGGGCGAGGCTTCCTATACATGCTGCGATACATGTCCATGAACGTGTGGTTGCCCCGGTTGACGTGATACTTCAGCAGAGCCTAAAACATGCAAAAAGTAACACAAAAAGCATTTAATCATCTTTAAATATATAAGACAGAATGTCAGGGAAAAAAGGAATATTTTCGGAAGCTTCTTTTCAAGCTTGCCTGAATGAAAATTGCACTTTAAAATTTGTTTTGCATTGAACTCTTATAGAAATGCAAATGTACGGGGGCTCTTTTCTGATTTTGATATGATGATATGATTTGCCATTTCGGAATTTTTTTTTTCAATGCAGAGTGCAGAATATTGTATTTACAGTAAGCTTGTCTTGCAAGATGTAATGAGCAATTTCATTCATATTTTGGGGAAAAGGAAAAGGAAAAGAAAAAAAAAGGAGATGTCACCTATAAATATTACAAATATCAGGTCATAATTTGGTCAACAAGCAGTCTTTCCGTATCTTAAATCCTAATCAATACTTGTTTGATCTAATTATTGTGCACTTTAAGGCATTTATCCCCTTAACTATACATTTAACCCATGGAAGACACTGTGATTAATGTTATGCATGTTTTGCTCTGTACTAGAGTCTAGACCCTAAGATGAGTAATCTCAGGACCAGTCTGGAATAGATTAACCGGATCAATTCAAGGTGCAAACTGCAAGCCCCAATCCTTATCAATTATCAATTGTTTTTATGGTCATGTTTCATGAACTCGCCTCCAAATAGGGTGGCACTGTTACATTTTGGGATTTTTTGCAACCATTTTCTTAATTTCTTTCAAAACTACAAATTTGGTACATGTATGTATCATTTTAAAGAACTACCAGAATGCTATCTTAGAGGCACGGATTTTCCGCGATCGCGGAAAATCGCGGAATTGACCATTTGAAACGGAAAACAGAATTTTTTTTTTTTTTTTTTTTTTTTTTCTTTTCTTTTTCGGAGCCCGTTCCGAAAAAAACGAAACCGGGACCCGATGGTGACGGTCGGGAACCAGTGTGACGGACTGAACCAACTCAGCCTTAATCATTAATGAATAAATGTTAAAGATATTTACTCTCTGCCTCTGGCCTGTGGTAAGTCCTTCCTGATATCAGGCATAACACATTCCCCCCAAATTTTGATGATTTGTGGGTGAAAATCATGATTTTACCCTACTCATTGAATTTTGTATGGAGTTCTATGTAAACGGAATTTGCAGTTTTTCACATGTACAAAGTCTATGGCAAAACGGAATTTCCGTTTTTCAGGCAGGTAAAAACGGAATTCCAGATTTTCTGAAACGGAAAAGGCCTTTTTTTGAAACGGAAAATCAGTGGCCCTACTATCTGTATGCAAAGTTTCAAAGGTATACCTCCTTCCAAAGTGGAGATACAGCTATTTGAATGTTGGAGCAAGAGGGTGGCACAGGAAGTGGCGCAGCATGAAGCGGCGCACGTGTACAAAGTCTATGGGAAAATGTCTCTCAAAGCGCAATTTTTCCTAAAACGTCAATAACTTTGTGAAAACTTGATGTATAGCTACAATGTTGGTTTCAATATTGAACTAACATTTTTAATCATTGAAAAGTGTTTCTCCTACCGTTTATTTTCAAACTATATCAACACAAACATAGAAAATTGGGCATTACCTGTACAAACTCTATGGGGGGCTTGGGGACACAATCTGGATTTAAACATTTTGTGCATTTTTTGTGCCCTTTATATTCTATTCCTGTAGTGACTCTTACATAGTCAAAAGGATTGATTACTTTTTTGTATTTTTTTTCAATAAGTATGAATGAAAATTTTCCCGCAAAATAATCATGAACCCCATACTATATTATATTGCTGTAAAGGTCTAAGTGTGCTCTGCATGAAAACATTATCATAAGTTGTCTATCTAGAGCTACCTCAGAACAAATTATCAGAGAAAATATTGATCTCGATACCGGAAACAAAATTTCACATTTTGGTCAATATACAAAAATAAGTATACCCCTAGTATTATTTCTGAGTACGTATGTATTTGGATTCCTTGTGAAATTTCCTTTTAGACAATGTATACTTTTGATAGGATAGGAGTTCTTCAGAAAATATCTGCTCTCAACTGTAACATTGTCTCACATCATCTGAAATCAGCATTGTAAAGCAAAACGAGGCGACCTCATGACACATGACCTTATTTTTATCTTTTGTGGCAGGCTTCACTAGACACGGTGGTTATTACAAATTATTGCCAAGTTTATTTGCACCTTGATGTCAAACAATTATTAATGAGAAGGCAGTTTTAGTTTCCTAATGCAGGGCCTCGACACTAGCACGGGCAAGTAAAAATTGATGTAGGGCAAGTAAATTATCATAAAATTTGTTTGGTTGCTCGATTGGGCAACTCAATTACTAGGAGAGAATATTGTAATTCATTACATGTAAATCTCATCTAGAAGTAAGGGGGTAAGTAAGTTTTCTGTTCGGGCAAGTACAATTTGAAAAATTATGATTTGCTTAAATTATAATTTTCCCTTAGTTCATTTCAAATTCATAAATGCATGTATTAGGAATGAAAATTTCGCGCTTTGGTAACGCGCGCGTCAGATCTGTCATTTCTTAAATTTGCTACTTTTTCGTCTCTAGCGATCCTTGGAATACCGAGGCATTTTCGCCCAAAGGCCTCCCATAGAATTAGTTGTACAGACGAATCGCATGACTGCTTTCCCTTTGATAAGGAAGACAATGTTGTGTAATCGAGTACCCCGAATGGTATGGCTCGCATTGTCTTCCTTATCAAAGGGAGAGCAGTCATTCTTTTGTACAACTAATTCTATATGGTAGGCTGTGGGGCAAGAATGTCTCAATGTTCAGAGGATCGCTGGAGACGAAAAGTAGCAAATTTAGGAAACGACATTGCCTCAGAAAAATGGCCCTAGGATCCAAACGCCTTACCCAAAATCAATGATCATGGTATCATTTTGTTGGAAAAAGAATGTTTTACCCAATCAAACAAAAAACTATGACATTTGGTCGATGGTGTTTATGAAATTAACGATCGTAGGTGTTGCATTCTTTCTGAGACACCCTGTATAGCATTTTGACCCGAAGGGCCAAAAATCATCGAAAGACGCTTTGGGGGCAAAAATAAGGCCAAATTCGGGTCCGCGAGCAAAAATTAGTTCTGTAAACTTCAATAAATTGTAGTTTGTTTTTGATTTTCAGTTAAAAAAACCTCTTTTTGACGAAATAATCAACGAAAGAAGAATTTAGCCGAAAATGGCTGGAACTATTTTCATGACGTCATTCCTAGTTGTGAAAACTTCAAGAAAAACAACGAAAAAAGTCCACCTTTTGTACACAAGGCATAGGAAAATAAGCGTTGTGTGTATCACTAGCGCGCATTAAAGAGCATCAAGCGTGGGGATGCTACATAGCGGGTCGCCATTTTGAACTGGGTTAGTTTGCGCGCACCGCATGACACTGAGCTAACGTGCATTACGCACCGTGCGCAACGCGTATGCAAGATGGCGCCGCGCATCTCATTTGACGAATCTGAACTACCTTTAACATGCGCTTATTTCTTAATGCGCGGGTTTGTTTCTTAATGCGCACTCTTCCTGAAACAAACACACAATGCCAATAACAACTGCGTGTTGCGCTTATTATGTAAGCAATATTGGGCTATTCCACGGAGGTATGGCCAAAATGATGAAATTTCAAATGTGTCTTTGCAAATTTTTGTTATTGTTACTTCAAAATATATAACCTGAAGTGTCAAAATCCAAAATATTGTGGTCTTTTGATAATTTTAAGGAAAATGGCGCCACTTTTGTTGCTCAAATTGGTTGTTCATCAAATTTCTGAAAAATATTATTGCCAAATAATCAAGGGCATATTATCAAAGTTCTTATTTCCAAGAAAAACTTATTAATTCTGACTTTATTTGTTTGACTATGTGTCTAACTTTCTGAATGATAGTGATTTGTGGGCTTATCAGATGATTTTTTTTTTCGACAATATTTTCCAGTACACAGGACATGTGGAATGTGACGTGAGTGACGAAAAAAGTACAATTTTCTCTCTATTTATTTTGTTAAATGAGAGTGAATGGGGCCGAACTAAATTTTCCTCCTACTACCAGGCCTAGATATCCTCCAAAAATTATAAGGTTTGTATTGACTGGGAACATCACGTATTATCAGCGTGAAAACTGTAACGTGAGTGACGATGTAACGTGAGTGACAATATTTCAAGTGCAATTTAGTACTGCTCGTTATGAAAAGTACAATTTTTTGATAAATAATCACACATAAAAGTAGTGAATTCCTCTAAAGATCCTTAATTTAGGCTTTTAACGCGATTATTTGCAAAAAAATTCAAATTTGAATGTAATATCATGAAAACCCATGCTATAACACTGTAACGTGAGTGACGGTACATAGCCGTGTGTACATTAATATTGCTATTTATACAAACATGCAAATTTGGCCAAATAATTATAGCTAGAGGTTGTGAATTCCCCTAAATATCATTAATTTAGGCTTTTAACACGATTCTTTGCAAAAGAATTAAATTTGCATGTAATATCATAAAACCCCATGTTATAGCTATGGCACTTTCATTTTGTAACGTGAGTGACGTAACGTGAGTGACGTAACGTGAGTGACGGTCCATTTTTTGTTTTTCTGTCCGTTCTTTAAAAAATGAATGAAAGAGGCTAACTTTAAACAGTATTAATATGTTCTTGGGAAGTAATAGAAAGTTGCATCAACATAATTTGCTCTGAAGTCTTATAGTTTTAGCTTGCGTTTCATGCAAAGTTCATTGAAAATTTACAGGGGGCAAAACGCGTAACGTGAGTGACGCTCATTAAAACCTCCTCTAAAAAAATATCGAACAAAGTGTTGAATCATTTACTACCCTTTGCATACATGTATGTGTTTGCCCTAGTGGTATGTCCTGAAAACAAAATTGAGGTGACAGCTTCTTTTTAAAAAGAACTGGAGTGTGAAACATGTTGTGATTTTGGAGCAAACGTAACGTGAGTGACGTGGAATAGCCCTATTGTAATTTAAACAAGCTTGTGAAAAGTGTTGAAAGTGGTGAAAAGTGTTGAAAGTGGCGAAAACTGTCAATTATTGTGGATTTTGTGACGATAATGCCTTGTTCATGTGGAATATTACAGACTCATTATCGGGGGGAAACCCCCCAAACCCCCGCTCATGACACTGATGCAGGAAAACACTTGAAATTGGTAAAAAGTGGAAAATCGGAAGGAAAGTCAAGATTTTTTGTTCGGACTGAACTCACTGAAGCAGGTAGCAAAAGTATGATCGCATTAATAATTGATTGATTTCTTCAAAAATAAGGCTCTAGGGCAATTCCAAGGTAACAGCGTGACGGTAGGAGGGTGTTTCTCACGATGAAAGTCTAAATAACTCACAAAATAAAAATTTCCAGAACCAAATTTTGATATGCATCTGTTACCACTATCCTACTAATTATTTACAATAGGAAAGAAAATCAAAATTCCCACTAAATTATGAATTATCAATATCAATATCTGCGGTAACAGCGTGACAGCAAAAAGACATGGGTTTCTTACATGGTAAGAAACTAAGCAAACTCTGTGAACTACAGGAACATTTTGCAATTTTGTCACATTGATTCTTTGTACTAGACATCAAGCTAGAACATCCAAATAAAAATGTAGAAAAAATCCACTGTTCATAGTAAATATGATATCATAAACGTATCTGTGCACGGTAACAGCGTGACGGTAACAGCGTGACCTCTGAATTGTACATTATGGGAGATATTGATGAGATGAATAAGATTATATAATTTTGATGTAGTCATCCAGAATCTATACAGAACTAGATGAATGGGTAATATAACCCAGATGCTCTGAAATGATGGTTCGCATGACAGAAATTTGCAGCCTAGCGCCCTCTATTGATCAAAAATGTTTTTGTACAAAACTGAAAATCTTATCTTTTTCAGAATTTAGTTTGAGGAACCATCAAATATCAAACCCAAAATACAAACTTAATTGCAACAATGAAATATTAGACCTTTGACATCTGACCTTTGACCTTATTTCTCAAATTAGCATACAAATGTTTAATTTTATGTGGCACAGTGCATATCTACAAGTGATTTGTTTCATGTAACATGATTTCAATGTCAGTAAGTTTTTGTGTTTGAATTGGTAATTATCCGAGTGACCTTTGACCTGTGCTCCAAACATTTTCATAGAATTTTCTTTTATCTACAGTACTCTTTCTAACATTAATTCTGGCCTTTTTTTGTGAGATAAAAAATAAACTACAATAATTTGACCTGTTGACCTTTGACCCCATGACCAAATTCTATAATCAGGTCATCTACTTCACTGAACGCATACCAGTATTAATTATAATGTCATCCTTCAAGGATTCTTGAAATATCTTGAGAATAATATATTTTTTGCATATTAATTAGCTGTGACCTTTGACCTTTGACCTCATGGCCCCAAAATGTATCAGATAATCCATACCTCTGAATACATGTCTTGTACAAAGTTTGAACAGAATCCATCCAACGATTCTTGAGATATTGCAACAAAAAAGTAGGTTGCGTCACGCTGTTACCCAAAAAGTAACAGCGTGACCAAATTGATATTGCTTAGATTAATTAGTGGTAAAAGATAATGATGCTATTTAGCATCCATAATATAGCCCTATGGGTGAATGAAGAAGAAACAAAAAATAATTTCATTCCCATTCATATTTTTCCAGAAATATTAAAAATACCTGTTTTTAGGGTAACAGCGTGACATATAGATGACTATAAATGAAAGAGTCACTGAAGCAGAACAAAGAGCGAAAATGCCGAAATAGATATTTATCTGATAAATTGAAGTAATGTTCTTACCAACACTGAAAGAAAATGTTATGAAAACCTATTTTTGCAGCTCTTTTAAGATTTTGTGAAAATAATTGAAAATTAATTTATGCTAATTAATTCCTATGAAATAATAGTTTACGCCAAAAAATCTTTTGAACAAAATGCATTTCTGAATAGTTTAATCTTTAAGCTTTAATTTGATACCAAATATGTTATGATTCGACGAATTTGAAAAATGGGTGCTTATGTCAATGTTTGCTTGGAATTGCTCTCTACCCAATAAACTAACACTATAAAGGCGAAAGGTGAGTTCTAGGGATCATTTCAGTCGATGTTTTGTGTAATTTGTTATAATTCATGACCATTTTTAGGCCTCGTTGTTGGTAAACTACGAGGGACTATATTGGTTCGCGCATTCACATTAAGAAGGCCCTCGCATAAAAACCTTCACTTTGCTCAAGTTTGCGTGTTAATTAATGACTATCGCCATTAACTTTGGAGAACCGCATCACGCACCACCATCACTAGCGCGCATTAATATTGTGAAGCTATCATCCTGAATCATTTGTGAATGCGCCTAATCAATCCTCGTCTGTGATTAGCTGCCGGTAATTAGTTACCGGTAATCTTTTCTTGGGGGGCGTGGTCTGTCCGCTATGTGTAATTTACCCCAGATTTTACCACCTTCAGTCTTTGCTAAAATTGCAAATTAGACAAAAGCATCTAAACAAATTGGCAGCAAGAAAGGTTTACATTTTTGTTTGTGTGTAGATGTTTCCATGTTGTATGATCAGGCTACCAAATATGGCCCGTGCTGTATGGCCCCCCTGTACAAGCGCATTCACGTACGTTCACGGAATGCGCACATCGCTAACTTACGGTGGCTGCCATTCCTTCGGACTGTGCTGTGAGCCAACACTGCGTGGCGCTATATAACTATGCATTTTGTTACGAAAATAAAATCTACAAGTGTTCGTTTTACCCCATATTTCTGAAGTTTAAGGATGAATTGATAAAATTCGTTTTGGAATTCCGTAGGGAATATATTTTTCTTCCAAAATCAGAAAAAGATTTGACTAATAAGGGATCGAAACATTTTTATTACCGTATTTCTCGAGGCCTTTCTAGTAAAAGACGTGATCGTGTGAGTCATTGTCATCTGAAAATTACGACCCATTAATTTCATTTTTAAAAATAATCTGAAGTTTTCCTGGATTAATCACATATACTACCTGAATATTTGATATATCTGTGAAAATATTGTATATTCAAAGTCTTGCTTCCATTTTTTCTGCAAAAGTTACGTTTCCATAAACTTCGGCTTAAACTGGACAACAGCTCATATGCACTACCGTTTACCCAGTCCCATACGTTGTATTCGGTGTAGTGAATTGCGCATTAGACACTACACTATCATGACTATCCAGACAAACGGGAATGGATGGCCTATTTCATTACTATAATAACTTTGTTATAATTGTTTTTAGTGTTTCTATTTAAGTTTATAGTTATAATAGACTGAGAGATTGATATTTTATGATGGTAATGTGAAACATAAATATGAAGTTTTCTGATATATGTTTGACATAAAATGATAAATATTAATTATGATAAAATTTGTCTTCATTTTTTTTGGCTTGAAATAAATAATTGTCAGATTGATGCTTGTGTTGTGTGGTGTTTCATTCTATATTTGTCATCATTGGAGTGGGGATATTACAGAAACAAATTGCTAACAAAGTTTTACACTGTCCTATGCAGCTCATGATTTACATTTTAACATAATGTATTTAAATGTAAATCGTGAATCGTGACGTATTAAAATCAAAGGGTAAAAACCTGTATAAGATAAGGAACTCCCCATTAATTGATTAATTAATTCAGACCTGCGTCAGACAACGGCATAACTACATGGATATTATCATGGGAGTCACGTGCCCCCACCCAGTCAGCATCAGAAAAGGAGAATTTTTACGATTAATAGAATTGTTAGGGTAACACTTTTAAACACATTATCCGGTGACATCACATAATTCGAATAAACATATATAACGGTACATTTTAGTCAGTGGCGTAGCGTGGTCGGACTGATTGGGGGGGCACGCAAAATTATTGGGGGGGGGGAGCACACCTGTATTTCTTTGTTTTTTCAAAAAAATGTCCCCTTATGTTTTCTATTGTTTTTTCAAATTATTGGGGGGCACAGGCCCCCCGTGCCCCCCCGTAGCTACGCCACTGTACAAAATAGCAAAAACCCTTCCACATTATGCTGCGAAGAGAAGTATTTAATTTTCAATTCATTTATTATTATTATTAATTAATTCAACAAGTCTTTAAATTGAATACAGCAATTTCTGGCAGAGTATTTGTAAGTACCGGTACTATAAATTGAATTTGTTGGCGAAGGATTTGTCAGCAGCGCTTTACATATGTTGGCGGAGCATTTGTCGCTAAATTGTGGTGGCACGGAGCAAGTCACGTGTTTCTGAACTTGCTTGTTTAATTTTTTTATAGCAAAATGGAACTATTTCTCGAGTCATGACATAGGACTAGGAGAAAATATTATGTCACCAGTGACAATTACCCTTATTATTATAAGCTTATCCTACTACTCTCAGCATGCAACATTCAGAACAAAGTCATATTTTGTAGACACGCACATTGCCATAGAGAAAACAATGCCGTTGTCCCGCAAAAATCAACATTTGCCATGTATATTTAATTTTTTAATTTCTTAATTTTCGAGAACTTTTAATTTTTATTTATGTAAACAAATAATAACTAAATAATATTATTTTCACACCCATGCCGATTCCAAAATGATATCTCACATATTTATAGTGATTTAATACCATTCAGAATCACTTTGATGATATTTTTGGCCACAGAACAGCTGACGCGAACAAAAGCAGCTGAAAATCGTTCCAACGTAACGGTGTGCGATCCATTTGTGTACGGGGCGCTCTGGGCGCATTAACGAAGAACGTTCCGATGAGATTGAATTTCTGCGGCTTTGGAAGTGATCTTGAAGACAGTACAACTCAAAATGTTACGAGCAAGATAATAAAATAACCATTATTTTAGTTAACTACAACCCTAATTAAATTAGTAATACCATGGAATTAAGGATGTTGTCACGTTGCTGTCGCGTATTATCGGTTAAATGCAACGATGCATATTTCGCTGCAAAAAAAGTGTAAAATTACCTGATTTCGGTAGAATTCGTGAGCTCAAAATTTACAGGGAAAAAATAGAAGCAAAAATGTAAACACGGCATACCCTCGTTCATACCCAGAGCTTTAAAAATATATCAAACATTAGTCTGGGAAAACTTCCAAATTATTTTTATGAAAGTTACAAAATAGCCTTACATTTATCGTATTTTTTGGTGATTTATGATCGATTACAAAGACAATTTTGAGGCTAAAATTTGAAATAATTTGGTAAATTTTAAAATCAAATTGGCATTTTTTTATAATTTACATATGTATGAGATACGTTATGAATTATTCATTTTTGAACAGCTCTAAGATATTTGATTGGTTAAGCTCATCAATGAAGTTGTATTTTTACGGCGAAGAGAAAAAAGGGAAAAAGATGAATATTCAAATCTGGCGTGTTGCGTGGATAAACATGGCCGCGCCCGTAAGTTACCGTGCGTGAACGTACGTGCATTAACACAGATAATTCCGCGCGGTGAAGTTCTTTTGCTTATCTATTTTCCTTTGTGGTTAAGCGCAATAAGACTCATCGCGCAAGCAAAAACCATCTTCTGCGAATCTGCGCGCTGAAAGTCAAGTGTGTACAAATGAATGGCAAATTTGCTTGCACAGGGGAATAATTGACATCGTTTCAGAATCAGCTCAGATTCGGCAGATTTGTCAAGTTTATACAAATATTTTGTGGACAAGTGTAATCTTGAAGATTTTAAGAACACTTTGATGGCACTTTTATTGGAAAAAAATTATCATTTACCAAAGAAAACGGACTTTTAGTTTTAAAAAGGGGGGCCATATAACGATTTTTTGGCGGAGTGAAATGCAAATCGCCATTACGGGATAATTACGATCGCAGTCGGCAAATAAGGTACGGCATTGTTTTCATCTTCATTTGAAGTTCATTCTTGACGAATTTTGTGGCTTCTTCAAAGATATTTTGTCAGATATTGGTTGTTAAACATTTAGGGGGGCCATATTCGGACACCGCATCATACATACTGCACATTTTATTGCAATCAATAGCATACCACGCCGTGTATAATTCGTAAACTTAGGCTTTTATCTGCCAAATCCCAGTGCTTATTGCACGTAAACTGCGATATTTATTGAGTGATACTGCGTATTTTCTTCACATCATACATGACCATTAATTCGCCGATACCATTATACTACAGAAACGTGTGAACTAGCCCGACATCAGCGAACGATTTTAGCAAAGCGAATAGTAAACGTAAAATTTGACAATTGCGATCTGAGCTGATGAATTCACCCACACAAAAAACGAGAAAGTGTGAATACTCTTACCAAAACTCGGGTGATTTTGGACACCCCGAGTACCAGTCTGTACTTCCATGGTTCAGAGAGTCCTTTGGGCACTGGAGGATGAAATAAGTAGCCAGAAAATGCGCCGAGAATTAAGATAGAAACAATCAAATATCGTGATACGCCCATTTTGTTTACAGAAATTTCCGAATAGCAGAATTATTAGCGCGCGCATGCGTAGGCCGGCTGCACATAGGGAATTTACTATGGCTTCGCTTCACGTGCGTGCACACCACCACCATAATCGACACACACTAGCACTGCACCTGCACTGCACAATAATGATGCGAGATGCGTAGTCATGTGCGACGTAAAACGGAAAAGGTAAACATGACGTGATGATGATTGTCGTAAAAAGCGGATATGATGTTAACAAGGATGTTAATATTTAGAAAATATTTAGGATAGTTGGGTTAACTATCATTATCTATTTCTGTCACTGGCGTAAATCTGTTCGGAAAGCACAATGCATTGGGGGGTCGAGCAATTGTTCACAAACCGTTTATGAACAATTGCCCGACCCCCAATGCATTGTGTTTTCCGGACAGATTTACGCCAGTGATTTCTGTTCTTATTCATTTTGATCAAGGATGTTCAGTTAGGATCAGGGATATTTGGGTTAACCTTCATTATCTATTTTTGTTCTAATTAATTTTTCCTTTCCTGGTTATATTTGAGAATTATGCAGTATAAGAAATTGCAATAATAATGTTTATTGTCAATGATAATCAGTTCAATTAATTCAAACATATAGAGAAACTGACCAGAAATATATTGTGATTAAAAGAAGGCAAAGAAAATGGGATTCCAACGGGATTCCAACCCCATTCCAACCCGAGACCTCCGGAATGCCAGAACGGCAGCTCTTCCGACTGAGCTAATAGAAAACCTATATTAGACGGTGCTCGTCCCTGAAAGTTTAAAACCCCTTAACAGAATACATTTCCCGCTGAATTAACTTATTTACACTATGTACCATGGGCGTAAATCTGTCATTGATACCCATTCAACAGGGGGGGATGATCTATTCATTCACCCCCCCCCCCCTGATGAATAGGTATTACTAAGTATTTACGCCCATGCTATGTACACACATTGAAAGTGTATCTATCACAACCTAAATTGAATTCGATCAAATTTAACACAAAGACCACACAATTAGTTATTACTAATATTATTAGTCACACTTGTTCGTCAATTGCAAATCAAATTCGTCGGTCACAGTTGCTGAACACATAAAGCGAAAGCAATTTCGTCAATTGGCAATCATTTTCATTCAAATTCTATTCAAATTCGTCCTATGTATTTACACTGTAATGTTCTGTTTGATATTGTATTGCCTAATTGTTAATTGTAACATTAATCATTTAGGGGGTAACATACACATGTATACACTAGAAAACAAACTCACACGCACAAAACACACGCACACACTCACAAACACACACACACTTGCACACATGCACACCAGCACGCACACAAGCACGTTTACACAAAATTGCATTCAATTCTTTTTCAGGACATACATAGAAATAATATAGAACAATATTAAATATTATGTACACACACACACACATACATACCCATCTAACCACCTATACCATCTACATATTCATAACACAGACAGGCATATAAAATTATAAAGCTATACCATGCGACGAATTTGAATGACAAAATCACGAAATTGGTTGAGTGACGAATTTGATCCTAACATTCACCACTCGCTCAGCGGCGGAGACGAATTCCAATGCCAATTGACGGTTTTGAATGCCAGGTGTTTGAAATTGATTGACACATGACGAAGTTGATCATTGACGAAATTGAAGTTGAGATTTACGGTCTGTTGGTTTCTCGGGACGAAATTGAACTACAAATTAATGAAATTGAATGACAAAAGTGTTAAAATGAATGGGAAAACCTATATTAACGCGTTCCCTTCGAGATTCTGAAATGCTCATAATACTTTGTGCATAACCCACCGGTTCCCGTAAGCAACGGGTTAAAGGGGTAGTTCAGTTTTGGTAGAGAGGGCGCTGCACATCACATTTTTTTTGTGAGGTAACGAAAAACTGAATGTCGAATTTGAGAGAACATGCAATTTTAATGGCAGAATAAACTTTATTTGGTCAAAATCGACACAGAAACGGCTGAAATATCAATAAATATATCTGATCTTATAATTATTTGGGGCCCAAATAATTAGATGATTTTTAGAATTTTTTTTTTAAATGCTTGCACTTTTTCAACAATTTTCAAAAGCGTTTTTTAAAAAGTTGTTGATGATCTCGCTATTTAATCATTATATCAATAAAACATCACATGCATACTTTTGTATGAAAATGGTTGAAACCAATGCCTTTTAAAAAAAGCGCCCTCTTGTGTTTGAATGGCTCTTTTTGAATGATAACAGGCTTTTTACTTAGTCGTTTGTAATTTTGTATGCCTTTCGAGCATGGTGGAGTTATAACTATTAGTTTATAATGTTACTGTGCAGGTTTTAGCTACTTAAGTTCAGCCTTACCAAAACTAAACTACCCCTTTAAGTTGTTCTAATCATTGTATCCACTGCAAAGGTATTGTTTTAGTGATTTGCAAAAGCTTTTCCGTCTAACATTTTCTCTCAAATCCATTTGTAGTTTGTTCCACAAATGTGGCTCTGAAAAATAATGTTGATTGTTTTCCAACGTTTGTTTTAATTTTGATAACGCTTATATTCCGTGTTCATACGGATGAGCAAGAGATGAGGGACCTAGTAACTTTGTTGGCATGTGCAAAAAGTAATTAAAGAGATCTAGTAACTTTGTTGACAAGTGCAAAAAGTGACTTTTAGTGATTAATCAAAATGTGTACATATTTCACGTTAATTGGGTGGGGTTTTTGTGCCAAGAAATGAGCAAAAATACAAGTGATATAACTCATTGCACTTACTTTGTACACGGCTTAAATTATCCCGTAGACACTTCAATCGTAAATATCTTTTCAACAAAATGGAAATTTGAAAAACCGAAACCTGTCCCATGCTTAGATCGATGGTTGTATCGGTATTGATATACAGTTATTTTAGTAAAATATTTGGGGATTAAAATAATCTTGATAAAGATTGGTTTTTATCTACCACGATAGTAATAGATAGGAATTCTCTTTATCATTAAGGCTTGACTGAGACGGCTCTGGCATTCTGGAGACGAGTTGACGAGTTCATGTTAGCGCCACCTAACGGTATTGACCATGTAGTCAGCAATAATGCAAACGTTTTTCTTCACTCGAATAATAAAGGCTTTACACAATTCTAACAAAGTGATATTAACGGAGTATAATAATGTGGGCATCCCGTGCGTACGGTAAAGAAGGAAATTATGTACATGCAAGATTTCGGCATTTATTTAATTGATGGAAAACCGTTAATATAAACCGTAATAACTTAGGTGCCCCGCCCCGCCAACCCCCCCCCCCCCCCCCCCCCCTCAAAAAGCAAAATGAAAATTACATAATAAAACAAAATACTTATATATACAGACTATCAGCCCATCATTGGCATGATTGGGACCCGCTGCAATCGATTGTATAAAGTTGCGATTAATTGCAGAACATGCGCAAATCGTAATTGGGTTCAATTGTGCATTATTTTCTGACTTGTTGCGATTTTAAAATCGATTGTAACTCTTTCTGCAACGGGGCTCTTGTTAATCATAACATAGCCGCGTTAGAATGATGTTATAGCATAATACCGAGAACCTAATAAACCCCTCCTGTCCCTGTCTTCGCATGTTTCTGTTAATTGATACATATTATGCAATATGGTTGGAGGGGAAAGTGAGGTGTAAAGCAAATTGGGGATGTAAACGTTTACTGACAAACAATTAGGTAATGTAACACAATAGACGCAACCACTTGTGGCACTTAGGGATCGGGTGCTAGACTCTCTGCCCCCCCCCCCCCCCCCCTCACTTCCCATGTTAAAGCCCTTTGAGTATTCGTAAACATGGTACAAGTAATCTATATTATAATACTAGCTGCCTCGGCGCTTCGCGCCTCGGCAGCTAGATTCGGCGCTCCGCGCCTCAGGATTAATAAATGAAATGAATAAAAAAATACAATTTACATCATTAAACAAATTTTTTTTGGATAAAATAATAAAAAAACAATTTTTTTTTGGATAAAATAATAATTATTGTGTGATTTTTATAGCGGCTAATATGATTGATAATCATCTCTACGCGCTTTACAAAATATATATTTATATATTTTGTATCATAACAAAAATAAATAAAAAAGATTATATCTTCAAAAAAAATGAATATTAAACAAAATATTTTAAAATGTGAAAATTAAATTCTCCCCAGTCATGTGTTGGTAAACTACAGGCATGTTTCGTAAACTTAGCCATGCGGCGTTAAATTTTCAGGAAAGTGGTGGTATATTTACAGGCATGGTTGGTATATTTATAGGCATGCGTTGTAAATTTAGCCATCATTTCTGGGGAAAAGTTTGATTTTCACATTTTTTGTGTCTATTTTTAAAATAAATGGTGCACAGGCATTTTTTTGTGGATTGGTAAGAATTAGATTCTCTCCTTTATGTGACGAATGGTTTAAAATCATTTCAAAGTTAAACTCGTGCATTCAGTTCTTTTGATCCACTCATGCCTGTGCATCATTGGTATATTAATACACGTTATATACATCAATTTATGTGATATTACAACACCAGTCACGTTATTTACTCATCTTTGCACATGTATACGTACATAAATGTACATCTAATGTACATAAATGTACATCTAAATCATACGCACTACAAAGGCACTCATACATAGTTCAATTTGAATTATACATAGCATATTTACGGACATATACATGCATGCACATTCATCACTTGCAAGTATTCAAACAAGTGTATGATTACTTATAAGTACACTCATTCAATAGGGGTGTATTTTAAAGTTAGCGTTCATTTTATCTATATCTACGTCACTAAAATATATGTAGCAAATCACTATACGTTAAGTACTGTTTTATTATAGTGATGTAGGTATGATGTTATATTATATATTTAAGTTAATTGTTTTTAGAATACACCCCTAGCATATACAACCTTGTTTCACACATATGTCCACATTAATGTGATAACATGTATCTGTTCATTAACACTCAAATTTTTGTTGCACTCTTTGAATAACTATTGAAGTACAATTGTTTTGATTTTACCAGTACTTTTATTGGCAGTTTTGTTTGATAATAAATTCATAACATATTTACATTAATAAAACATATTAAAGTGAGGCCTGTAAAGTGTCAGATATTGCCCAAAATGACATTTTAGACTTTAATTCTGTATCAAAATCATTGTAAGATATGTCCGAATGATGTGTGAAAGTTTCATTGAAAAAGAACACTGCTTTCCTGGTTAAAAAGCGAAAATATGCGTTGGCTTTTATACAACGGACGTTTATGAGGTTTATGACCTGAATGATAGATATCGTCATAATAAAGGGGCATTTGAAAAAATCTAACCCTATTTCATTCTTCTCTTACCATAAGCTAAACAACACGGTAGAAGAGAAACGAGGAACCTCCAAGTAATTTTCGTGGAGTTAGACACTTTACCAATACATACATGTTAATCTTGAACTTTATTTTTTGTTACTTGATGTAAAGTATAATCATTATTAACGGTTTTGAAATCCTCCGTTAAATAAGCAGAACAAATACAATATAATACAGTACAATACAATATAAGTTCTTATATAGCGCTAAATACATAAATGATTCATAGCGCTTTACATACAAATGAGAGAAGCATTACTTATACAGATTGTGTTTACTTTTGTCTGTTGTTAAGCCTAGTGCCTGCTGTGTGATTTGAACTCGGAATTGTGTTATTTGCAGTAGTTCTTGCAAGTTGGTTTAACTTCATTGCGTATGCGATTTTTTCAGTTTTCACCATGAATTGTCTTTGTTGAAACCAGGCGATTGCTATCGACACTTTTCCTGCGGACGCGAGTTATGGCAATCAGGTGCGACCATTGGGTTTTGTTGGCGACTTTTTACAGGTTTCAGGTGATTGTTATCAGGTACAGTTCAAACCTGTACAATTAGTTGCACACCATCTCAAATCCAAGGGGATTTAGACTACCTTGAATAAATACAACTAATCTGTATTATTAGAATTACAATATATTGCATAATGCACAAAGAATGCATATGGTTTTCATTTACAACTGAATATATAATCATTGACAACAGAACCATATATTGTACTAAAAACATATCACACATACCACAAATAAAGATAACACAAATAAACCAGAGACATCCCCATACACTGACATTATTTACATGGCATGGGACTCCATACATAAATAACTTTTGGTCCAGAGGGACAATAGTACCAATTAATCTCTTTGTAACATCAAAAACCCAACACAGGACTTGATAAAGTGCTGGACACTTCCAAAATACATGCTCAATACTCTCAATCAGCGTGCAAAAGGGACATATCCCATTACTAATACCCAGTGTTGTGTGACTCGAGTCCGGTCTCGGACTCGAGTCCGTTTTTGCCGGACTCGGTCTCGGACTCGGACTCGAAGGTTCATGACTCGGACTCGGACTCGGACTCGGGGCCCGTGACTCGATGACTCGGCGACGAGTCCGACACGAGACCGGGGAATTTTGGCGCTAATGCAGTTCGTATCCAAACGGATATCTCGTTTCCACTTGCCGAAATTTCATCAAAATTTCACGCAATATTTTCAAATTTCAGCCACATCGGATCACGGAGTAGTAGTCCACTGCCTGCCCTGGACTGTCTTCCGTGTTTCTACTTTTGGAGGAAGTTCTTTCACAGCTTTTATGTATCAATCAGAATCAATATACCATTTTATTTATTTATGTTTTCTATTTTTAAAAATTTTATAGATATCTCAAAGGGATAGTTGAGTTTTGAGGGCGCTACACAAAATAATGTATCTGTTAGAAAATGAAAAACTGAGTGTCAAATTTGAAAGAGCATTCCATTTTAATGGCAGAATAAACTTGATTTGATAAAAATCGGTTCAGAAACGGCTGATATAACCATAAACATATCCATTTGTAATAAATGTGGGGCCCCACAAGTATTCGATAATTTTGGACTAGCCGTTAAAATTTGTTTCAAAATGCTTCCTCTTTTCAAAATTGTTCAAAGGAGGTTTTAAGATATTTGTTGATTATCTCTCTATATAATCACCATTTCAACGAAAATTACATGCACAATATCTTATTTAAAATGGTTTAAATAAATGCGTTTTTTAAAACGCCCTCTTTAGTTTAAACAGCTCTTTTTAATGATAATAGGCATTGAAACTTGGTCGTTTGTAATTGTTAAATTCCTTTTGAGCATGGTTGAATTATAACTATTAGTTTGTAATGTAATGGTGCAGGTTTTGGTTACTAAAATTAAGTTTTTACTAAAACTGTACTCTCTCTACCAGAACTCAACTATCCTTTTAACCTAGGCCGGTCAATGGTTTCGCAGCGAGTTCTGCAGCAATTTTCGAAGGGGAAGGAACTTCTTTCACAGCTTTTATATATCAATATTATCATTTATTTATTTTTAAATTATTTATTTATTTATGTATTTATTTATTTATTTATTTATCTATTTATTTATGTAATTTAATTTATTCATTCATTCATTCATTCATTTTTAAAATTTTTTTTATTAATTAATTAATTAATTAATTAATTAATTTATTTATTCATTCATTCATTTTTTTAAAATTATCTTTATTTATTTATTTTTTTTTATTTAATGATTTTTTTATTTTTTTATTTTTTTATTTTTTTATCTTTTTTTATCTAATGATTTTTTATTTTTTTATTTATTTATTTGTTTATTTTTTAATTTTTTAATTTATTTATTTATCAATTAATTTATTATTATTATTTTTTTATTTATATTTGCACATGTGCCGGACTCGGACTCGGACTCGGACATGCCGGACTCGGACTCGGACTCGGACTCGAAGGTTCATGACTCGGACTCGGACTCGGACTCGGACATGCCGGACTCGGACTCGGACTCGGACTGACTGGACTCGGACACATCACTGCTAATACCCCACTGGGATAATTTCTCACGAGTGTACAAAGCTCCGTGTGTGGAGCGCCAACTAAACGACTTTAGAGCACTACATAATATTGGGTGACCTGTCATCGTCCAAATCGTTACGTTGTATTTCTACATGGGAGAATATTGCACATGTCAACAGTGAGTGTAATGAAATGAAATATCATGTCACTTAATTTTTATGCTCAGGTATACAATTGCACACCCCCCTGGCATTTCAAAAGTATATGGCCGATTCAGTTTGAAATTGATGATCTAATTATGATTGACAAGTGACACAAATTTCAAAGCAATCCGAAGACGGAAACTCACGATATCAACGTCGACATCCGATGCGACGATAAGTAGTTGTTGGCTACGATCGTACAACCAATTGTGATCGATCAGAAACGATCATAATATGTGATCGATCGATTACAAATTGTCTTCTTATTTTTTGTTTTCGTTTATTTTTTTTTCTTATTCATATTTGTTTTCCATAAATTTTGGTCTCTTATTAATAATCAAATATAAATGTACTCAACAAAAGCTCATGTCCATGAGCATTGTAATGACTGATATCTATATTATTTGTACTGATATTTATTATTTTTGTTATAATATATTATGTATAGAAGCCTATTGGGCCTATTATACATGAGATATTATAACAAAAAATATCAATACACATAATATAAATATCAGTCATAACAATGTTCATGAACATGAACTTTTGGTGGTACATTTATATTTAATTATGAATAAGAGAACAAAATAATGGAAAAAAGAATAATAAGACGATTATTTGTAATCGATCGATCACGTTATGATTGTTTGTGATCGCTCACAATCGGTTGTATGATCGTAGCCAACAACTACATATCGTCGCATCGGATGTCGACGCCGATATCGTGAGTTTCCGCCTTCGGATTGCTTTGAAATTTCGGTCACTTGTCAATCATTATTAGATCATCAATTTGTGCAAATTTCAACTGAATCGGCCGTATACTTTTGAAATGCTAGGGTGGTGTGCAATTGTATACCTTTACCCATTACTCAACCATATGTCCAATTCACAAGACAGTTTTCATCTACAGCGCATACTTTGTAAAGCTTTTATCCTAAATTATTTTTTTACTCTTCCCATGTAGTTATTTCGTTATCCCTAAAAGTCAA
This sequence comes from Echinarachnius parma, assembly GCA_037951105.1. Classification (NCBI taxonomy): domain Eukaryota; kingdom Metazoa; phylum Echinodermata; class Echinoidea; order Clypeasteroida; family Echinarachniidae; genus Echinarachnius; species Echinarachnius parma. The sequence goes on from JBAMJV010012988.1 coordinate 35,991, forward strand.
ATCAATTTAAAATGTTATCATTAAAAATTTGAAAGAGCATTCCATTAAGAATCTAGACATCAGTCATATTTCAGAAGCATGAGGGGTATAATGTGCAATATTAGCTCATAAAATGTGGAATATTATGGCTAATTGGATGAGACAATATCATATTTCTTCTTGTCATTATCACTTATTTTCCTCTACAAATATTTCAGATTTTGAAGAAGAGAAAAAAACAGCCTTCTATGCAACCTATTCAGCACCCAAGAGAGATAATGTATACAGTCAAACCTGTCTTAGTGGCCACCTGTCTATAGCAGCCAACCTGCCTATAGCGGCCATTAAACATGACCCTCTGCAGAGAAAAACAATGGAATGAACCTGTCTACAATGGCCACTTTTCTTACTTCCCTTCAGGTTTGACTGTATGTAAATCAAAGGGCATTTTATTCTACCACCTGTGGAATTAGTCAAGCTTTTAACCATAACCTCTTGCCACTAAATTCTGCTCATTATCATGAAGGTGAGATGTTGTAAAAGCAGCCGTAAAAGTTGCTAGCTGGTTCACTTTATCAGGCAGACAGCTATGCCAAGCTGGACTGTATTGTCCACCTGGAATGTGATAAAGAGCTAGTGGGACTACAATTCAAGTTCTACTGTGGTGACAAGAAGTCATCAGGATTTTTAAAGATTGTCTCTCTAGAAAGTCTCTCTAGATGGTTGCCCCTAAATGGTTGCTCTCTGACTTGTCAGTCTTCCACCTATAACAAGCTCACATGTGGTAAGATTGCTGGCAGTGTAGCCCATATAGCATTCATTCTTGTTCAGCAACGCCTTGACCCAAGATGTGAATAGCATATCTGCAAAATAACATGAATACAAATATATATTTTTTAATGAGGTGAAGGTTTTTTTTTCTGTTGGTTAGAAGTTATAAGAAAGTACAGTAGACTAACATGGGGAAAGAAACATACGTGTTCCCCATGTATAATAAAAACAAAATAAAAATATAATCTTTAACAAAAAAAGTGTTATCAGTGTCTAAAAATAACAATTAAAATAAAATTATGACCATGAAGTTGCAGCATAAATCTCACACTCCATACTTTTTTAAATATTAAACTTTTCTTGTATACTTATAAAAATGGTTTAAACCAGTTTCATGAAATAAGATGCCCCACTGTTGAGAACTTGGTCAAATTGGTGTAAAAGTTAGAAATTATGGGTATCGGCCAAAGTAAGAAATGAGAAAGATGTGACCATTCGGACATGAAGATAGGACAGGAAATATTTGTATACCTCTTACTTTTTTACATCATTTGCAAGCTGTCACCGGAATTTGGGGGACTTCGCTGATTTGAAAGTGCTTAAAGGCCAAGTTGAGTTTTGGTAATTTCCAAAGTGCCCCCCCAACATCGATTGTAACGGATTTGGTTGATTTCAATTCCATATGAAAGATCATCGAAAAAAACATGGGAAATAATAATAATTTCCATTCAAATGCTCTAATTGTTGTGAAATTTGCTTTCAAAATATCATATAAAAGTGGTTGACGCCCGGGTATCACTTTTTAGAACCGCTAGTGCGAGGCACTAGCGTTCTATGTTCTCCTAATAAAAGACTGAAACCAAATATTTGTGTGCACGCTAATTGTGCTTAAAACTATACATATGATACGGTACTTACCAGCAATTTACTCTCCAATATGTGATCCAACTACCGGGTGGATTAAGATTATGATTTTTCCTTCCATTCCGCAAAAATCAGTGATATATGCGCCTCATGGACCAGTCTCTCCGTGTGATAGCGCGACTGTGAACGAAAGGCGAACGAATGCGAATGGGGCTTGCGAGTTGCGATACATAATATACACGTACTACTGTATAGTATTACCGCACACAGTGACTGCACTACAGTCCCGTATTACCGCACACTGCACTATACAGTCCCGTATTAGGACCTACAACGCTAGTGCTTCGCGCCGAGTTAATTTGACACTTCGAGTTGTAACGGCTCTTTTTGAATGATAACAGGGGTTTTACTTTGTCGTTTGTAATTGTGTATACTTTTCGAGCATGGTGAAGTTATAACTATTAGTTTGTATCGTAATCGTGCAGGTTTTGGTTACTAAAGTTAAGTTTGACCAATACTCAACTATCCCTTTAATTATGTGTAATTAATACAGCAGTAACATATATCTTGAATGAGCATCAATAATCTGTACAAGTCTATAAAATGTTCACTTGTCTAACAAATTAACAATATTTTCAATACTCACATAATGATATTGCTGGCTCACATCAATCTGGCAGCTTTCTGATACAGGAAACTGAGGAAAGCACAGCTACATTATGAAAGATTGCTTTACGCAGGCCCATCATCTGCACAATAAAGAGAAATAAAGGGGAAATAGTAGAAATACAATCAAAGGTAGTGCCAAATTATCCAGAGGCTAAGTTATCTCAAGTCTTTTCAAAAGTAAAACTGAGAAATGTAAAATGTATTTATTGAAGAAGTAATAGGGGTCAATTGATTTGATATATCTCACACATTTTATTAACATCATTCCCTAGCTACATGCAAATTTTCCCGGGGGGGGGGGGGGGGGGGGTACTCACGTATATTGGGTATACGGGGATGTGCCGCTGGGAAGGGTGACTTTTTCAAGAAAGATCCTTAGACATGGGTCCCCTTTTCATTAAAAAAATCCTTAGACATGGGTCCCTTTTTTATTTTCTCTCTTTTATTCGGGATTTTGGGATTTGCCGATGCGAAATTGCAAAAATTTTCAAGCTCGCTACGCTCGCTAAAAGAAAGCACAAAATTTGCGGGAAATACACAGCGAACATGCAACGCCGGCAAAAACAAATCCTTAGACATGGGTACCTATTTACAGCAAAAGGACCCTTAGATGTGGGTATGGGTTCGGAGGTCTCAGCCGCACTCCCCCGTCCGACTATAATCTGAGTACCCCCCCCCCCCCCCCCCCCCCCCCGGGCAAATTTTGAGAAAGATATGTGGTGTTTTTAAAAGTGTTATACCATACTCTCTTTTAAGGGATCTTCTAACCATATCAACCCTCTGTTAGAGTGAACGGCATAGGTTGAGGGAGTCAAGTCCCCTCGGTTGGATTGCAGATCTGCAACTACCTGTGGGAAATGCCCACGATCCACAATGCTTGCGAATTGCCAGTCTATTGCAGCGAAAAAGCCATAATCAAACAATAAGGCCAGTCCAACCTAGCAAAACGCTAATCAGCGGTGTGCACGGCACCTGGTAAGGTTAGTTTATTTGCAAATTTACAAACCTCTTGTCTAACTCTAGAACATTTGTGCTCATTTTATCATGCAAAACTAACTACATATTTTGTAACCTGTGCCTGTGGGACTGTAATAAATGGTAAATTTTAGAGAAATGTTTGTATAACTCAATGAAATCCGAACACCACTATCAGCTGGAATTTTGCAATTTTTCACATGCAATTATATGGTGAATGTCTGTCTGTTTCAAAAGTAAATTATATTTCTGCCATAGCTCACCTTTTCGTCGACGACGATGTCGAGTCTCATCCCATGAGAGATGATTTGAAGAGCCAGGACAATGCGTCAGCTCAAAGTCAACGCCATCCCCATGAGCAGATCTGCAAATATTAAATAAATAAAGAGAGATAGCTAAGGCAGCTGAGCATACTAAACGTGTCTGTGACGTGTCCATCTACACAATGTATTGTAAATGGTCCTTGGTACGACGCACCGTGGGAAATGCCTAGTGCTGTAACCGATCATCGGATCGGCATGCCGATCACGATCCGATCATACATGATCGGACCGTTTTTGCCGATTTCCGATCATGCAGAAAAAATCGGAAGATCGGATCGGCAAAAAAAAAAAAAAAAAAAAAAAAAAAAAAAAAAAAAATCCGTTTTTTTTAAATGAATACCAAAGCAACATATATCCATATTAATAAGCCCAAGGTAATCTGGTATGGGTATGCTTTCATTTAAAACTGATTACCTCTCCTTTTACAAAATTATTCGCGCCGATTTTGAGCTTAGTCCCATGTGTTTCTGAAAGGTTACGCCAAATTAATCACATGGGACTAAGCTCAAAATCGGCGTGAGTAATTTTGTAAAAGAAGAGGTAATCAGTTTGAAATGAAAGCATACCCATACAAGATTACCTTGGGCTTATTAATATGGATATATGTTGCTTTGGTATTCATTTATATTCCCAAATTGTGTTTTTTGGGGATCATTTTCCAAAGAAAAAAAAAACTATTTTTTAAATTTTTTTATTTTTTTTTGTATAGCCGATCATCCGATCCCGATCATCGATCCGATTTCGAAGATCGATAAAATGTTGCCGATCCGATCAAACGATCCGATCATCAAGGTCAGTTACAGCACTAGAAATGCCCACCATCCGCAATGGCCCACATCTACAAAGTATATGGTCCACTCAGGTGGACCATTTACACGCAATATATGGTAATACACGGGAGATTACCATACTGCCTATTCATACACTGTACCGTTCATCAGTTGAACGTTGTGTGTTAGGATGCATCGGTAATGAAAACAGACGGGAAATAGTCCTTTTTTTCTACATTTTGCAATATTCAAAACAACAAAGTCGGTAATTATTATCAAAGTATATGACTTAGGGATCACATAAACGAAAGTTTTTTTGCATTTGCTGGAAAATTTAGGGAGAAATCGGCCAACAAAAATTGTTTATGTTTTGGATAGTGCAGCAGGCGGAAGAGGTTGATCTCCACACAATGCTACT
>JBAMJV010012989.1:0-31605 GCA_037951105.1 Echinarachnius parma
TCCCTGTGCCCCCCTCCCCCGAAGCTACATTAGATCTAGAAATATTACTTGAGCTAATAATACATCAATTCCTCAAAATGCGATATTTAAATACAGTAAAGTGCCAACAGTGCATCTACGGGAGAAATGGGGAATGCCCCCCCCCCCCCCCCCCCCCAAAAAAAAAAAAGTATATATATATCAATACATAAATTAAATAAATATAATTAAAAAAATAAGTTAAATAAAACAAAATAATGATAAAATAAATGTATCAATAAATAAATAAACAAATGGATATTTCACGCAAATATCATGATTAAAATGTGACATCAATTATTACCCTTTTCTTTAAAGGGCAATGCAACTCAAGAATAGTGTTTATCCAACTGTATACATCGTAATATGCCTGTTTATTATATCTAACATTACTCCGACTCAGATTTGTGCTTTGGAAGAAATATGTGAAAAATCTATCGGGTTTACCTCTATTCATGCGAACACTGGAGGCCGCCATTATTAGGTTTGTGCGGACATACGGTCAATGACATGCATTTCAATAGCACAATTCAAACCATTGTCTGAATACTTGTAGATGCTTTGACGAGTCTGCATATCAGTGAAAAGCTTTTTGTTCGGCCCGTAGCACACACGTCAGAGTTTGCAAAGCATGTCGGGCAATTACAAGAACATGGCTGCTCCCATCACCTTTTGCCGCCGTAAGAATGAGTAAAATGTGGGTAAGTTCACGTAAGGATTTCATGGGATCCAGGAGGCCAAAATTGCCTAGTTATGTATCAAATCAAATTTCTGTTCACCATCTCAACGATAATAATAGCCAAAAGCCAAACTAAATTTAGATAGATTGTTCGTTTTCTTCAGAAAACTATCACATGTCGATCAGAAGAATCTTATGATATTGGTATATGACTTATAAAGTCTTAAATATTTATAATGGAGAAGTCTTAGTCACTGGATCACTTTAAAGGGGTAGTTCAGTTTGGTATAGAGGGCGCTGCATGAAATGATTGTGTTGTGAGGTAATGAAAAGCCGAGTGTGAAAACTTGAAAGAGCATACCATTTGAATGGCAAGATAAACTTGATTTGAACAATATCGGTTCAGAAACGGCTGAAATATCAATAAATATATCCGATTTGAATAAATCTATAGGGCCCAAGTTATCCAATGATTTTATGTTTTTAATTAAAAAATAACTACACTTTTTCAAAAATTTTCAAGAGGTTTTTAAATAGTTGTTGATGATCTCTCTATCTAATCATCACATGCATAATTGTGTATGGACAAGGCGATAGCCCTAATAGGTCTCGCCAAAGACGCTTAATTCTAGTCTTTGGTCTCGCCCAATTGCGCGCATTCATGCCAATCAAGTTTGGTTACAAACGGCAGGGTTGAAAAGTTATCAACCCTAATAGACACTTACCACAAAAATTTCACATTTGACCTTTGACCTACTTATGTGACCTTTGATCTCAGCATATCATGGAGGCCAATGTAGGGCATCTACCAATCAAGTGTTGTTACAAACAGATACAGGGTTGGAAAGTTATCAACCCTAATAGACACTTACCCCAAAACTTTCACATTTGACATTTGACCTACTTATGTGACCTTTGACCCCAGCATATCATGGAGGTCAATGTAGGGCATCTACCAATAAAGTTTGGTTACAAATAGATGCAGGATTGGAAATTTCCCTATTAGACACTTACCCCAAAACTTCCACATTTGACCTCATTTGACCTTTGACCCCAGCATATCATGGAGGTCAATGTAGGGCATCTACCAATCAAGTTTGGTTACAAATGCAGGGTTGGAAAGTTATTCAAATTTGTTCAAGCGTCACAGACGGACGGACGGACGGACGGACAGACAGGCAGACGACAGATGGAAGCAATTTTGATCCCTTAGTCTCCCTCCACCTACGGTGGGCTCGACAAAATTGTTAAAACCAAAGAGGGTTAAGAGCTCATTACAATGAGGGTTCCACTGTATTACCTTGTTATAAGAGGGTTTATTATATCAGAGCTATTTATAACGGGGTTTCACTGTATTACCTTGTTATAAGAGGGTTGTGTTATATCAGAGCTCTTTATGATGGGGTTTCACTGTATTACCTTGTTATAAGAGGGTTTTGTTATATCAGAGCTCTTTATAACAGGGTTTCACTGTATTACCTTGTTATGAGAGGGTTTTGTTATATGAGAGCTGGTCCAACGAGGTTCCAATGTATTACCTTGTTATAAGAGGGTTTTGTTATATCAGAGCTCTTTATGATGGGGTTTCACTGTATTACCTTGTTATAAGAGGATTTTGTTATACCAGAGCTCTGTATAACAAGGTTCCGCTGTATTACCTTGTTATGAGAGGGTTTTGTTATATCAGAGCTCATTACAAGGTTCCACTGTATTACAGTGTTTCCAAAATGAAATACATGCACACAATAACTGATCAACATAGCCCATATATGTTTCATAGAATACAAACTTTAATATCAAAAATATTTCTTCTACACAATAGTAAGATAAAATTTTCATTTCATTTACATGTATACACTAGAAGTTGATGCTAATTATGCTAAAGTGACATCAAGATATAAAATGGGCACACAGCCATGTACAGTGAATTAGCAAATCAGCTTTGATCAATACATGATATCTTTTTGGCAAATTGAACAAGCAAGGCACTTGTAAGTTATTCTGAAGCTTTCTTACTATCCTCACTGCGTGTAACTGAATATACACTATATCCATTTTGAACACTGTAAGTGAAGTGCAGTGAACAAGTAATTAGGACTTAAAAGACTCCCTAGCATTCAGTTTATTTTATCTTAAAAGTGCAAATTGTAAGTTATTCTGAAGCTTTCTTACTATCCTCACTGTCTGCAACTGAATATACAATATTGCTTTTGAACACTGTAAGAGATAAAGACCTGCATTAAAGTGAACAAGTAATTATGACTTTTAAATGCTCAAACTCGCTTGCATTTCTTGTGGTTATTTAATATCAGGTTATTTCTTCTTAAAAGTGCAACATGTATGAAAGCAGATTGGGTTTCTCAAAAATCACCATGATGCACATGGCATTAAATTACTGAATTACCTTTTGCAATTTTGCTCAATTTGTTTTGACCGGCTACAGCAAAACCCTGCACTTGTCAGTAAAAATCAAAATTAAGATTGTCATACCATTACAAAGGCCTCATCACAAGCTTTCAATAAAATGCTTTGTTCTAACAATTTGGTCAATGATTGGCGAATATATGATTGTTTCAATTTTACAATCATAAGTCTTTTACACACGTTACGTGATCTTAAACTGCTCATTTTTCAAAACATTAATTATAGACAAGTGAAGGGTTTTGCTATTGCCGGACACATTTATCTCAATAGTTGAAATATGTATTGTTTATTTTGAACAACTTCCACGGATCATGTTAAACTTATGGCAATTACTCAGAAAATACTAAAAACCTGAACCTCCTATAAAGTGCTGTTGACGAGTCACGGGTACCCGGGTCCTGCCGAAAAATGTCGAGTCCCGGGCGCAAAAATCGATACTCGATATCCCCCCCAAAAAAGCAAAAGTCCCCTTTTATTCGCTATCGGCATAAAAACGCTGCATTTTTGTCACTTGAATGAACATGTTTTCCCAGCGGCGTGACATGCCGATAGCGAAATCAACAAATGGTTAAATTTCGGGTACCCGTGACTCACCCGAAAAATTATCGCGAGTCCCGGGAGGGAAATACTCCCGAAATCGACACCTCTACTCCTATATTATATCTAACAAAATTTGACTATTTTGGTTAATAAAAATGAAACTTCTACCGCAACTTAACAGTCGTTTTGTGGTAATTATGCTGTTGCTATGTCATTTATCAATGTACTTTCAATTATTGCAATCTGCAAAACTGATGAGTGATACCAACTAGTGTGAGTTAATGAAATAGATAATAATGCACATCTTATAACTCAGTGTACCGTATAGGAAGTATCATTACTGTTATTTCCAAACCATGTCATGTCATTCTTATAATTTTTACATTCAAGTACTGTCATAATTATGAAAACCAAACCTACATCAACGTCATCATCTTGTCTTCATCATCATCATCAGCATCATCAATACCATTCATCATCATCATCATCATCAAATATTTGCATCATACATTCTATTAACATAAATTGTAATACTGATATAAGTACTTAACTTTGCACATTGCATATTTATGTTTCAACAAGTCTTTCTATATAAATGCATATTTTCATAATTCAAGACACAAGTCTCCTTGATTAAAACTATTAGTGATTGTGACAGACAGAAATTGTCACAACCAATATTTGAGAGATAAGTCCTTCTTCCAAATAACATCTCTAGTGGATCCTGGGCACAAATGAAAGCAGGCTTTTTGTTCTAGGAGAAAAACTAATGGTGCACTGATCATCACAGAAAGAAGCATCTTATACCTTTCTTCTTTTAACCCATATGTAAATACAGAAAATTGTATATTCAGTCAATGGGCAAAGCAGAGTTACTATTTTCTAGGAACATCAAGTTAGCTTCCTCCTGAGTTTCATTTTTTGCATTCAAACAAAAGGAGACATAATTTCTTCTTGAAGAGGAATGTTGGAGTCTTAGCAAAGAGTTTCTTTAGCATTTCGTTTCTCGACCCATTCGCAGAGTTTGATCTGTTCGTCCGTCAGCAAAGCAAGGTAGCTAGCGTCCCTCATGCTGTAGGGACATTTGTCAAGTCGGCTTGGAAGGACCAACATGACGTTGACATCCAGCAAAGTTTAATTTTCTCCGCAAAAACATGTGGAGACATAATTCCTTGTCAAAAATGAGTTTCAAGTGCTTCTCATCTCTCGACCCATTTGAAGAGCTTAATCTGTTCATCGAACGGCAAAGCCAGGTAGCTAGGGTCCCTCACGCTGTATGGACATTCTTTGAGTCGGCATCGACATGAGTCTCAGTTTCTCTGCATAAACATAAGAAGACATAACATCATCTCAAAGAAAGACAAATGTTGCAGTGATCATCAAAGAGAGAACTATCTCTGTTTAATCTGTTTGTCTTAGAGCGAAGCCAGGTCCTTTTTCTCTTTATGTTGAAAGGACACACATTGAATGGGGATCCCCCTCAGTTTCATTCTCCCCGCACAAACATAGCAAAAGATAAGATCATTTTTAAAGAAAGACAAACGTTGCAGTGATTATCAAAGAGCGAACCATCATGCACCTATGCACCTATCCACCCATTTGCAGAGTTGATCTGTTTGTCGGTGAGTGAATCCAGGTAGCTAGCACCCCTCATGCTGTAAGGACATTCATCAAGTCAGCTTGGTAGGGTTAGGGTTAGGATAGGAGTTAGCCCTAACCCTAACCCTTGGTAGGATGGTAACAAAGAGGAGACATAATTTCTTCTTGTTCATCTTGAAGAGAGAACTATCTTTCAGCCCTTATCTCTCAACCCATTCGCATAGTTTGATCTGTTTGTCGGTCAGGTAACTAGCATCCCTCACGCTGTAGGGACATTCATCAAGTCGGCATCGACACGAGTTTCAGTTTCTCCACACAAACATATGAAGACATAACATCATCTCGAAGAGAGACAACATTGCAGTGATCATCAGCAGCTCTCATCTGTCGACCCATTTGCAGAGCTTGATTTGTTTGTCCGTGAGTGAAGCCAAGTAGCTGGTATCCCCCATGTTGAAGGGGCAGACATCCAGAGCTGTCCCACCGATAGCAATCTTCTGTCGTACACACCCTGTACTGGCGTCCCATGTGTGAACCTGCATGTAGATAGAGAGAAAAGAAATGAATAGTCAATTTCCATCACATGAAAGAGGATAACATGAATTATTTTTACAAAGTACAATGTTTCCCCATGATTGTATTGCACATGTATCTGGTAGTTGGTCTACCCAAAGCTGACGAGCAGACATCAAGAGCTGTGCTACCAATAACAATCTTCTGCCGTACGCACCCTGTACTGGCGTCCCATGTGTGAACCTAGGTGTGATAGAGAGGAAAGACATGATTGGTGAATAGCCATCTGCATTACAGTGGAACATCATTATAACGAGGGCCTTGTATTGTGCACATGTATCGGGTAGTTGGGCTACCCAAAGCTGACGTCCAGAGCTGTGCCGGCGATCGCAATCCTGACACACCCTGTACTCGGGTCCCATGTGTGAACCTGTATGTAGATAGAGAGGTAAGAAATGTATTGGGTAGTTGGTCTCCCCCATGTTGAAGGGGCAGACGTCCAGAGCTGTCCCACCGATGGCAATCTTCTGCCGTACGCACCCAGTACTGGCGTCCCATGTGTGAACCTGGATAGAGAGGTAAGAAATGAATAGTCGTCTGCATTACAGTGGAGTTATTATTGGGACAAAGAAAATAACCTTGTTTTATCAGGGTGAAAATAAAGGAATCTAATGAGCTTGAAGGGACCAGAGCTGTGCTACCGATAGCAATCTTCTGTCGTACACACCCAGTACTGGCATCCCATGTGTGAACCTGCATGTAGATAGAGAGGTAAGGAACTATTGATTAATAGCGATCTGCAATACTATTATACAGTCAAACCTGTGTATAGTGACCACCAAAGGGAAGTAAGAAAAGTGGTCAATGTAGACAGGTTCATTCCATTGTTTTTCTATGCAGGGGATCATGTTTAGTGGCTGCTATAGACAGGTGACCACTAAGACAGGTTGGACTGTATTATGAGGTCATTGGGGACCATGAAAATAACCTTGGACCAGCAAGATGTCCTCGTTATAAGAGGTCTTGTTACATCAGGGCTCTTTATAACGAGGGTCCACTGTGTATCCCAAGGGATAATGAATGCTTTTGCAAAGTACCATGTTTCCCCATGATTGTATTGCGCATGTATGAGGAAGCTGGTCTCTCCCATGTTGAAGGGACAGACATCCAGAGATGTGCCACTAACTGCAATCTTCTGCCGTACGCACCCTGTACTGGCGTACCATGTGTGAACATAGAAATGTAATGATTGGTCAATAGCCGTCTGTATTACAGGTGACCCTTATTATAATTCAAACGGACACGAATTTGTGCCGAATACAAGAGCTTGTAAAATAGAAACTTACTGATGAACTAGTATCATCTCCAGCATACAAGATCAATTTCTCTTCCTTGGATGGCGAGGGGAATATTGCAAACTTTTTGAGCAGTTTAATAGTTGTTAATGCAGTTTTTGTGAATGCATTATAGCGTAGTGTGTGTATACATTCAATTTTAAATTGGTGTGTATCCGTGCTTTTGTTTAATAATCATTGATGAGGTTGCACACACAATCAAGTTCCATGGTTACCAAAGTAGTTGCATGTGCATCTGTGCGCATAAGTGTGTGGTGTGTGTTTATCACTGCTTTAATTTAATATTCACTGAGTGTGTTTCTATATTTAATTATGTAAGAAAGTTCATACTCAACTTACCGAAGAGCTAGCCTCATCTCCAGCACTCAAGATCAGTTTCCCCTCCTCCGAGGGCGAGGGGAATATCGCTGACTGGGTGAGCAGCTTCATGGTGGTGCCGCCGTAGAACGTCTGAACGGTGTTTGTTGACACAAGCGAGTTGCCATGGTCACCAACCTGTTGGCGCTTCATCTCACACATCTATAAATAAACAACATAATACTTTATAAAAGATAGTCACGATTAAACAAAACACTAAAGTGTCATATTCACCAACTTGTTGACGTTCCATCTCCCACATCTATATTTAGAAAGAAAAAAATATTTATCAGCAGTAAAAAATACTTGGTCAAAGACAGTCAAGGTTCAACAACAAAACCCCACTAGATGGTCATCAACTTGTAGGTGGATTCATCTCACACGTGTATATAATAATATGCATGCACATGTATGAATCATATAAAAAATAACAAAATATTATCAGTAACAAAAATACAAGTCAAGGTTTTGTTCAGACTTGGAAAACATGTTACCGTGGAACCTCATCTACACGAAGTGCTTTGAACCATCAAAATAACCCCATTATATCAGGTATCTTGTCTTTTCAGGGTAAAGAAAACCAAAGAACCTACAGAGCTTGTGCCTGCAAAATGAACTTGTTATTAGATAAATACTTTTCAAATTTTGAGGAACAAGTTAACCTGTTTACGACTGGTTTAACAAAATATAAGGGTCATCTTTATGGGTTCTTATGAAGAATCTGTTACTGGTACTACAGCTTCCTTGGCTGATTGAGAGCATTCTGACATAACTAACACACAAACAAAATACAATATGATTATACCTGTGACAGATTCCATAACATTGAATTTCTCTGATGGGAATCACTATTGGGGTGGCCACTATAGGCAAGTTGACTGCTAAAACATGTTTCACTGTATATAAACACAACAAAAAAAGTAATTCCCCCTCTAAGCAAAATGGCGTAACTTTTTAACAAATTGGGTTTGAGCAACATAACTTGGCAGGAATGTTTCTAAAATGATTGGCTAACGTCTCTATGAAAATGAAAATTCTGCCGTTGAGGTGTGGTCACTCATCGATGACTCGACGGATCAATTTCATTTTCACACAAGTTAGTCAATACATGTAGGAACAATCCTGCTGAGTTATTTTGCTCAAAACTGTTTCGTTAAAAAGTTATGTTATTTGATTAAGGGGGACTTATTTTTGTGTTGAGTTTAATTGATCAGTATTGTTGGAATAAACTCAACAAAAAAGTAAGTCTCCTCCTGATTAGAATAACATAACTTTTTAACAAAAATGTTTTGAGCAAAATAACTTGGCAGGATTGTTCCTACACTTATTGACTAACTTCTGTGTGAAAATGAAATTGGTCCGTCGAGTCATGCATGAGTTTAGTCACAAAGTGTAGGAACAATCCTGTCGAGTTATTTTGCTCAAAACATTTTTGTCAAAAAGTAACGCCATTTTGATTAAGGGGACTTACTTTTTTTGTTGTGTGTATAACAAAAGCGTGTATGATTCATAAACACAACAAAAAAAGTGGGTCCCCTAACTTGACTAACTTATGTGTGAAAATGAAATTGGTCCGTCGAGTCATGGATGAGTGACCACACATCAAAGGCAGAATTTTCACTTTTTGACTCTTGTGACTTTTGAAAAGTGACATTTTTACTTTAATGTGTGCTCACTCATGCATGGCATGGCGGATCAAATTCATTTTCACAGAGACGTTAGCCAATCATTTTAGAAACATTCCTGCCAAGTTATGTTGCTCAAACCCAATTCGTTAAAAAAATACGCCATTTTGCTTAGGGGGGGAGTTACTTTTTTTGTTGTGTTTATATCAAAGCAGTGGGTCTCAAGATAAAATAAACTGTAACCTACCACGTGTCTGGTAGCCGGGTGAGACTTGTTAGGTCGGAATGACGCCAGGCAGTGTCTAGTGTTAGGTTCAAAGTTCACTCGTCTCGTTATAATAAGGTTCCACTGTATGAAATAACAGTTAGTCCCCACCCACTGACTATAGGACTGAATGCTTTGGCTATAAAGCCCGGCGCAGACAGAGCCGACTCGACCCGATCCGACTGGTTTTAATCAGGCTAGAGTTGGGCCCGGTCGGTCGGAGGAGATTTATCGTGTTGAATCGGCCCCAACTGGTATCCGACTGTCTCTCAACTGGCAAAATATGTGTCGCGAGGCAATGAAAACTGAGCCGATCGGAATGACAACCAGTCGAGTCGGCTCTGTCTGCGCCGGGCTTAACATGCATTCTCCATAGTCTCTTGCCAGAGTATACTCGAGATGAATGGGTTAAACAGGATGACAATATAAATGAAACAGAAACTTACCACGTGTCTGGTAGCCGGGTGTGACTTGTTTGGTCGGAAGGACGCCAGGCAGTGTCTGGTGTTGGGCTCAAAGTTCACCCCAGTGCAACTCCCTGTAGGAAACAAGAACGATGAGAGAAGAAACCAAGACATGAAATTGAATTCAGAATGTACTTTATTTCTTTTCTAAATATATAATGACAAAGGATAATGGAAGGCCAACATGGCGATCTCATGCATGGAATATACAGATTGTATTTCTGTATGAAACAATATTTACCCATTAAGGACTGCTTGATTTGCCATAACATGTATGCTCCGTACATGGCAACTGTGATGCATTCGCCAATCAACTTTGTGCTTGCATGCATGCATTTGCCAATCAACGTTGTGCTTGCATGCATGCATTTGCCAACTGAATGTGTGCTTGCTTGTTTGAATGGGTACAGCCATGCATTCGCTACTATACCGTGTGCTCACTTTCTCTGCAAAAGTCAATGCATTTACCAGTTGCCTGTGTGCTTGCATTAATGTATGGCTATGGCAATGCTCGAAATTAGCATAGGCCCGATGGCCCGGGGCCACCAAAAATTGCTGTCGGGCCAGTAAAAAACTCATATTTCAAAGTTTGGTGGCCCGATCGGGCCAGCAAAAAAAAAAAAAAAAAAAAAAAGTTTTTTTTTTTTTTTTTTTTTTTTTTAGATACCCTGGCCTGTAGTCATGTTTAGTCCTGTCTAGGGCATGACAAGAGCTTGCTTTTAAATGTAGCATTCAGCAACTTATACCCTTTTCTCACATACAAAATATTGGACTAATTGGTTAAAGTGATCCGTGTAAAGTGTCAGATATTGCACAAACTGACATTTGAGACTTCAATCCTACATCAATATCATTGTAAAATACAATTGAAAGATTTGTGAAAGTTTGAAAGAAAACGAACACTGTTTACCTAGTGAAAAAACCGAATATTGAGTTCATATTTTATCACCGAATACTGATGGCTTGTCATGGAATTGTCGCAGTAATGAATGATCCTTTTGAGATATTCGCACCCGTGTATTTTTACACACGTAGTACATAATTCATGGAATTTGAACTCGCTCGGCTCAAAGTTCAATCTCCAGAATGTTCTCACGGGTGCTGCATGCGGACGTTCTCAGCTAAGAAAATTGTACTTTTCTTCAATTGCGTTGATTAACGCTTTAGAAATAATGATTTTCAATGATAATTATCTTCATACTAAAGGGACATTTGAAAAAAACTGAACCCTATTTTATTCTTCTCTTACCATAAGCTAAACAACACGACAGAAGAGAAACGAGGAAGCTCCAAGTATTTTTCGTGGAGTTAGACACTTTACCTGTGTCACTTTAAGTTAAAAAGTTGCAAGTTAATTGAGCAAGTAACACTGCTGCTAATGAATATTCATACATTCTTGAGCAGCAGTATTCATTTTCTAACCAGTTGTTATAAAAAAAAGTTTCATATTAAAAATCGTTGTTAGTAATTTCAGTTATTTTGCGTATTTTGCATATCTAATGAGCATCATGAATATTGCTGCTCATGAATATTCATATATTACTACTATATATCACAATTTTGCACAGAATTTTGAGGTCAAATTGAATTTTCTCTTTTTTTACCATTTTTGTTTTGTCACCTAGACCCTGACTATGTATGACTGGTGAAATTGTCACTCGTGTGTATTCAATCGCTGTGATTTGTTGATGAAGACAATGAAAAAAAAGACACGACACACACATTCATCCTAATTCATGTTTATTTAATTCATCTTGTACAATGAAACAAAGGGGAATGAAAAATAAAAAGTATTGCCTAGTACCCTGAAACTATTCATATGGAACTTATTGTATTCATTTTACTTTTGTTTTTCCTTATTTTTTTCGGGCCAGTAGTTTTTGGTTTCGGGCCACCAAATTTGGAAAAATACTAATTTTACTGGCCCGACCGGGCCACGAGCAAAAAAAGTTAATTTCGAGCGTTGGCTATGGTAACCCATCAAAGACAATGGCCAACATATTTGTGGTTTAGTAGTCCTAGACTTTAGCAAGAACACAAAGAAGATAAGAAGTTAATATATGAAGTGAACAAGAAAGGGCATACATTTCTATATTTTCCCCCGCTATTCTGTTACCCTACCTGCTTTCATTATTTTGTAATGAGATTGCTACAATTTAAACAAATCCTTAAATTGGCAACAAATTGTCATTTTTTCAAAACAAGATTTGGCATTTAAATTGGCAATTTCGCGGCAAAGTTACTTCATAATTGACCTAAATTTGAAAAAATAATATTTTCCACCAATTTTGATGAACAAAATTAGTTGTCAATTTGTTTAGGAAAATAATGATCAACTTTGCTTAAAAATAGCAGTTGTCCTTGATGGGTTAAAGCATTTGCCGTTCAACCGTCATGGCTGACTGACCTTCGAGATGTAGAGCATGCAGGCGGTACTCCTCAGCTGCAAGCTGCTCCCAAAATGAAGCGCCCTCTAGTGTGCCGACCAGCAGACCTGCACACCTGGAAGAAACAAAGATTGATACAAACAGATAAATGTTAGTTTTATTTGATTTATTTGTTATGTTTTCCTGAAAATTTCAAAGAAACAAGTTTGCAGCCATAATTTGGAATGACGTCAACAAAAGCAGTACCAACCAAATTAGTAAGATAACTAGATCTGCGAATGAAAATGTTTGGTCTTATAATCCACTTACGCGAACGAGACACTCGTGCTGCTGGGTACATATTTCAGCGAAACGATCGGACACCGCGACCCATCTTTCGTCAACGTCTCTACTACTCCGTCAGCCTTCCTCGTGTCATAAATGACAATCGCACCGTTCTGTAGTCCTGCGTAGATGTAATTCGTGTTGGTTGAATTCCATGTGCAACACCAGGCTGGCATGGGACATGTGTACCTGGAAAAGAAATTATCATACACATTTTTCGTTATTTCAAATAGAGTGAAGTAAAAACTGACCAGACAAACATAAAATCAATAAAAAAATTATCAAATTAAAGATGGGCTCTGATCTTCAGTTGTTTGCCAACTTGACCAATATATATACAGCTATACAAGTTGACCAACATGATGATACTAAACATGTTTTCTGGAATACTAATCAACAAAGCTATTTAAAAAAATAACTTCAACTAGACTTACGATTGTACGACGGTGTTGCTAGCCAAACTAGTGATCTTCAGTTGCTTGTCGACCGAGGCGCTAAGAACAAGGCCGTCGTGCCGACCGTTGAACGCTAAACCTCTGATTGGCTTGGAATGAATCGGGATGTACTGTGACGTCTTGAAATCCATCGCACTGATCTGAAATGAGATACATTCAAATAAAAAGTCAAGTTTTATTACACATTATAATGAAAGAATAAGACTTGATTGGCTTGGATAGTTTCGGGATGTACTGTTATGTCTTCAAATCCATTGCACTGATCTGAAATGATATACAATCAAAAACAAAGACAAGTTTTATTACACATTACAAATTTTTGATGATCATTCAAACATTTTAAAAACACATTGTCATGCAAATGTTATCATGGCGAGTTGGCAACCGTTTGAACATTGGATTTGTTGCTTTGGATTGTATGGAATGAGCTGTGACGTGCTGACATCCATTGCATTGGATTTGTTGCTTTGGATTGTATGGAATGAGCTGTGACGTGCTGACATCCATTGCATTGGATTTGTTGCTTTGGATTGTATGGAAGGAGCTGTGACGTGTTGACATCCATTGCATTGTATTTGTTCCTTTGGATTGTATGGTATGAGCTGTGAACTGTTGACATCCATTGCATTGGATTTGTTGCTTTGGATTGTATGGTATGAGCTGTGAACTGTTGACATCCATTGCATTGGATTTGTTGCTTTGGATTGTATGGAATGAGCTGTGACGTGCTGACATCCATTGCATTGGATTTGTTGCTTTGGATTGTATGGAATGAGCTGTGATGTGTTGACATCCATTGCATTTTACTGACCTTGACCTTGACCTTTCACTTTTGACATTGAAAATTAAATGGACAGAAAGTTCCATGAACAAAATGGTTGATTAATCTGCAAAATTGTGCGCAGGAGACTTAAAATTCACAAACAAACAAAACACACCAACAGAACCAAAAACATAACCTACAGCAATGCCTGATCTAATGACTGGGGTAAATGTCATTGTAAAGTGCTTAGAGATGATAATAAATCAAATTAGGCGCAAAATTAATCAAGTTTATTATTATCATTATTACAATTTACAATCTTACCTTTTTGAGTCCATATCCCTGGAAGAGATTGTTTGAAGACTGCATTGAAGCTAGCAAGAGTTGATTCATTGGGTCGAAGGCCAACACACGACAGGTGCCATTCTGTGTATGATAAATTGGTTAACTTGGTAAAATGTAACCTAATTATTATCACTATCATTATCATCATAATCCACATTATCATCGTCATTGTCGTCATCATCATCATCATCATCATCACTTTTAATATGAATATTAATATTATTATCATTATAAGTATTTGCATCATTATCATGATTATTATTATCATTGTTACAACTATCATATTAATTTTCAAAACTAGTAATATTATCATCACTAGCTGTACCCGCGGAAATCCGCGGGTTTGTGTGAGAGAAAGGCGATAACGACATAACGACACTTTAAAACTATACTATTCCCATAGCCATCATTTTAAATAGTGAGACAAAATAGACACGGGCAACTAAATCCCGCCCCACAACCCGTCGGGGCCCTGGTCAGCAATATACATCCGGCCAATGTATAACAAAATCATGATGGTTTCAGTACCCATGCAAAGTTATCCCCCATATTTCATAATTATGGTCCACTACATTCGTGTTCTTATAATATAGTAGCTTCGCCGTATAAATACGAAAGAAACTCCCCTCAACCATTGTTCCCCCCGTTCTATATTCACTTCAATGCACAATTGCACCGTGTACAAAAGGATTAGCTCGCTCGCTCAGCTGTGTACAAAGCATGTGGGCTCGCGAATAACACACGCAAAACAACGATGACGAAACTATTGAACTAAGCTACTATTACACTCGTTGTCGTTACAGTGCGTTGTCAATTTCAAACTTACGGATCATATGGACCATTTGCGTGATAATAATAATTTATATTTATCCAAAACTGGACAGTTTTGCAACTTTTAAACTTTGAATTGTTTCGTAATATATATCTTGCTTTTTAAACTCTGTTTTATATTCGTCAAACAAAGTTGCGGCGGTAAATCGGTAGTCATTGCTCAGCGCCTTAACTTTAGCAACCGCATTGCTGACTTTCCCTTTTCTTCGATCTGGAGGACGACCATGGGGCGGGAGCGATTCGGGAATACCTTATTGTCCTCCGCAAAACGTATATCCTTCGATCCCGACGGTCGGGGAGTTGCCGAATTCTCGGGGTGAGGATATCTCGAGTGGGAGGCATTTGGGGGGTTGAAGCTTACCGTATTAATATAATAGATATTCATTATCATAATCCTAATCATTATCATCATCACTATTATCACTATCATCTTACCGGTAAGACTTGAATAGTCCTCTCCATCATGTAGTGACCGGGGGAATGGCTGCTGGATGACCCACCACTTATTTGCATTATAATTAATGTCGTTTTCATATTCATTATCATAATCATCATCATCACTATTATCATTATCATCTTACCGGTGAGACTTGAATGGTCCTTTCTATCATGTAGTGCCCGGATTGTTGGTCTGATGAAGACTGGCTGTGGCATGACCCACACTTATTACTAATATTAGTATTAATGTTGTTATTATTATTTTCATCATATATATTCATTATTATAATTATCAGTATCACTATCATCTTACCGGAGAGACTTGAATAGTCCTCTCCATCATGTAGTGACTGGCGGACTGGCTGGATGAAGACTGCTAGATAACCCACCACTTATTTGTATTATTATTACTATTGTTATCATATATTCATTATTATTATTGTCATATTCATCATCATTATTACAATTATCACTATCGTCTTACCGGTGAGACTTGAATGGTCCTCTCCATCATGTAGTGCCCGGCAGACTGGCTGGATGAAGACTGGCTGCCGGATGACCCACCACTTGCAAACATACTTGGAACAAAGTGAGAGAGAGAATTGTGTTATATACAGGGCTCAACACTTGCCCTATGGCTTGGGGCAAGTAACATAAATCGCCTAGTTTGGTTGCCCGATCGGTCGAGTAAATTATTGGTCAACCTGGAGAGACAAAATATCAAGTAAGCTGGCAAGTAAATTATCTGTTTGTGCAAGTAGAATACGACAAGTTTTGATTTTACTTGCCCAAACGGGCCATTAGATCAAAAAGTAAGTTTGGAGGCTAGATCCATGTAAAGCAGGTGTCATTTGTATGACGAACCTCTTGACCCCTAGGAAATGTGCGTCATGGATGCGTCATGTACTCCCATATTGATGACGCACAGTACTGTCATGGAAGCAAAGGGTCAGTCACAACACTGACCCATGTGTGCGTCATAGTCAGTCACTTTACCATGAGTGCATCACAAGGTTAGTCAATAGGACCGTCATATAATTTGGCGAGGTTTCTGTCTGGTGCACTGAATGACGTGCATCATGGGTCAGTCATTTTCATGAAATGGTGTGTTACAATTTTGACTCAAATATTTGTCAATGTTTCCTAATGGTGAGTCACTTTTTCTGACGGAGGTGCATCATGGTTCATAAAAGGGTGAGGCACATCGGTACAATGACGCATCTTTCCGGGGGGGGGGGGGGGGGGGGGGGGGGTCAAGAGGTGCGTCATACAAATGAAACCTGCATAAAATACAGAATATAATCTAACCTCAGTCCCATGTACTCACTTTCGTGCAGCAGACTTCTGATGAGCATCCAGCATTGTTTTCATGCGTTTCACCTCCTCCATGGCCATTACGTATCTGAGTTGTGTCTGGGCAGCATCCATCTCAGCTTTCTTCCTCAGCTCTTTCTCTTGCTCTAACTCTCTGGAAATTATATAGAAATTTGTGAAATTTAAAGAAACATTAATAGTTAAGGTAAAATGAATGCCCTCAGCTCTACGTAATGCAATGATCTGCATGGTTGTCATCACCTGTCAACATCATTATCACCTTAATAATCATCACAGTCACCATCATCATAATCATCCTCATCTGTCATCATCATCACTACCATTATCACCATCATCTGAGTTGTGTCTGGGCAGCATCCATTTCAGCTTTCTTTCTGAACACCTTCTCCTGTTCTAACTCTCTGGAGACATTCATCAAATTTTTAAAGAATCAAATAATTCTTCTTAAAATAAGGACAATTATCATCAGCTCTATGAAGAGAAATGATCTGTATGATCACCTTTATCATCTGTCAACATCATTATCACCTTAATAATCATCACAGTCACCATCATCATAATCATCATCATCATCATCATCATCTTCACCATCACCCTCACCATCATCATCTTCACCATCACCACCACTATCACCATCATCATCATCATCATCATCATCATCTTCACCATCACCACCATCATCATTATCATCATCATCATTATCATCATCACCACCATCGATTTTACTCACTTCATTGCACGATCCCGCTCTGAAGTATCCAGCACCTTCAGAGCCTTGGCATAGATCACCCTCACATCAGTCTTCTTGGCCTTGGTGTTGCATTGTGGGCACTTTCCTCCCTGTCCTTTCAGCCATTGCTCTATGCAACTGGAAAAAGGGATCAAATGTTTGTAACAATTACGTAATTCTAACAAAAAATGTAAAAGTATAACTAGGACATTGAATAAAGGGAAGACGATATACAGAAAACCTGAGAAAAGTAAAGAGAAAAATAAAGAATTTGTATGAGCGTAGTATCAATCAAAGCACAAAGGGACAGATAAACCAAATGAATACATTTGGTGAAATGAGATTTACATTAAAATGTACAATACTTAAAGTACATGCAAATATTGTAAATATAACTGGATGAAGTAAAGAAAAATTTACCATTACACTAGATAAGATTTACACAATCAAGCAATTACAATTGTCTTTTGTAATTGAAAAACAATTAGGCAACCAGAATAGACTAAAAATTTGATTTCCCCCGACATACACTTTTACTAGCCCCAGTCAAGCATGCAAATGCGAGTGTTGAGCCCTAATTTATAGAAATAATAATTATAAAAATACATCTGACAATTAGGTGACCTAATTAGCAATAATTTGAATAATCTTCTCAATGCCCATGAGCCACTCCCTAGGGAGTGGAGTTGGTGCACACAATGTGTGCTGGTTTGCGTTGTATCCTATGACTTGGGTAATAATAGTGTAAAGCGCTAAGAGATGTTTTTCTATCATGATAGGCGCTATATAAATCAAACCTGTTATTTCAATAATAATATACTTGATTTATATAGCGCCTATCACGATTGGTAATCATCTCTAAGCGCTTTACAATTATATTATTACCCCGGTCATCAGATACATTCTGCAATCAATCCAGCACACAAAGTGCACGTTTTCCACTCCCTGGGAAGCATTTTAGCCACGGGCAACCTTCTGGGCGCACACAATGCTAAGGAACCACGTTCCATCCTTCCGGGTACCCATTTATACAGTTGAGTGGAGAGCAGTAAATGCGGATAAATTTTCTTGCTGAAGGAAAAATGTAATGGGCATACTCCGGGTTTGAACTCAGGACCTCACGATTGGAAGGCACACGATCTACCAATCTTGCCACACCACGTCCACGATGTTTTGTACATACCTCTGTCCAAAGAGATGGCCACATCTAAGTGACACCAGTCTGTGTGAGCCGGAGGTAGTCCATGATTCGTAGCAGATGATGCATGATTGCTGTGGATAAATCAAAATAGTTTACAGGGATACTGTAAATTCATTCAACCATAATCACTTGGAGCTTTCACATTTCTTGTGTACTTTGTTGTTCTAAAGGTTCATATAGTCACAGAATAATAAAATGGGTTTAGATTTTCAAATGTCTGCCTAATTGTGGATATTGTATATTTATGATAGAATCAAAGAGCGTTCCTGAACACTTTCTAATTGTAGTCAAATTCAATGGTCAGTAGGTGACAAAAGTGTTGACATATTTATATGAAACTATCACGCATCAGTTAGGTTGGTATGAGAGTGATGTCTTAAATATCATTTTTTGAAAAACAATATTAAGTTAATTTATCACTTTAATAGAAGTACATTTATTACAGTCTGCAACTAACTTTAATTTCTAGCATCTTTTTTCGTTGTGAATTAAATGCCATTTGAGGTTAACAGTTACTGACGAGCTAAAGCTTTTTAATTGCCTATTTAGGCATGTAAGATCATGAAGCTAAAACAAGTAAGTTGATTGTGTGATAATAACATTTTGTGAAATACCAAATTCACAATTAGATGAATCTTATCAGGGATCTAGAAACAGGTTTTACAAAACCAATCTCACCGATTCATCATCACTGCTCCCACTCCCGTCATCTCCGGTCCCAAAAACGGCAGATTTCTTTGGCTCCTGAAAGTCACTCATCGAATCGTTACTACTCTCATCATCAATAACCACCACGCCCTCTAACTCCATAGGCTCCTCCCCCTCATTCATAGGCTCCTCCCCCTGGTCTTCAGGGGCTCCCTGATTGGCTGAGCCCTCCTGCATCTCATTCGCTGCTGGCAGTCTATTGGCTCCTTGTTGCATGTTGTTGTTGCCTGCATCTGCATTGGAGCCCTGTGAGGATGCAGTGTGTGACCTTTGTCTTTGACCTACAGGTACATGTTGCTCGTGGTGGGCAACTGGCCAATCATTGGCAAGTCTTTCACCTAAAGTTCTTGGCTCATTTGCATGAGCCATATTTCTGGCACCTGATTGGCTGGATGTCCCTGCATGAGCTATAGTTCTGGCTGATGATTGGCTAGTAGATGCTGCATGCCCCTGACTGCTGCCAGGGATCAATCCCGATTGGTTTATAGTTCTTGATTCAGTTGCATGTGTCAGGCCACTGGGCCCCGGGATGCTGGTAGATGTGGCTGGTCTGAACTGATTAAATCCAGCTGCAGCCTGGTTGGACCCAGTTCCTATCTGGCTAAATCCAGTTCCTGTCAGGTTAAATCCAGTTGCAGCCTGGTTTGATCCAGTTGCAGCCCGATTGGATCCATTTCCTATCAGGTTAAATCCAGTTCCTGTCGGGTTGAATCCAGTTGCAGCCAGATTGGATCCATTTCCTGCCTGGTTCAAAGCAGATTGCACTGGAATGGCTAGCACAGATTCACTGTCGGACTGTGATTCCTCAGCATGGCTGCTTGAGGCAGGCAGGCCTGGTTGTAAGATGGCTGCATGCTGTGGTGATGGTGCCCTCTGAACCTCTGTTTGCTGCATGTAAGAAATAGAACATAAAAGTTCAAGGGGTGCATTCTGAAAATGATTTTTAGTCCAAATTTATTGTATCTTCGTGAAAATGTCAATAAAATTTTTTTTAGCAAATCGCTATTCCTTTCACTTTCACTTTCAGAATACCGATTTGGCAAACAATATTTTTGGGACATAGATACAATAATTTTTAGCTTAAAATCGTTTTTAGAATACACCCCCAGGGAAAAATCGAATAAAAACTAGTCAAACCGGCCTACATAGTGCCCCCTAAAATATTACCTTGCAGAATGCAGCTCTAGTCAAGCTGTGCTATTTAGAAGTCATCTCTCAATAGTGGCCCCTTTTCTTGACTATAGTCTATACCCTGTAGGTCCTTGAAGGCACTACAAATGACACACTTTACATGTACCTTGTGTACTGGGGATCAGTGTAACATAAAACTAATAAACATTCCATTCTTTTCCCCCTCAAATTTTAGTACACAAAACAAGATTCACTTACGTTTTCTGTTCCTGATTGTAGCATAACAACATAAAAATCAGTTTAAGCTTTTTCCTGCACGTAAAAACTAATACTTCAACCTCAATTAGTGTTGTCGTTTTCGGGAGTATTTACTACCCGGGACTCGCGATAATTTTTCGGGCCAGTCCCGGGTACCCGAAATTTACCCATTTGTTTATTACACGATCGGCATGTCACGCCAGCTGGGGAAAATATGTTCATTCAAGTGACAAACATTGAGCGCATTTATGACAATAAATCATCTTCTTGAATGAACATGAAAGCTCTGGCGTTCAATGAGGGGACTTCCCCTTTTTTCTGGAAATCGAGTATCGATTTTGGTGCCCGGGACTCGAAATTTTTCGGCGGGACCCGGGACTCAGCGACAACACTAACCTCAATATAATATTTTCTTATCTTCGTGTATTTCCTGTTGACTACAGGAACCGGGTGGGTTGTGTACAAAGTCTATAGATGGGGATTTCACAAACTCAAAGGGAACGGGTTATAACCCTTTATGCCTTTTTGTGGCTTCCTCCGTGGGGAAAAAGGTGTGGTTAATACACCAGCAAATACAGATAAAGGTGTGGTTAATACACCAGCAAATACAGATAAAGGTGTGGTTAATACACCAGCAAATATGGATAAAGGTGCGGTTAATACACCAGCAAATATGGATAAAGGTGCGGTTAATACACCAGCAAATACGGATAAAGGTGCGGTTAGTACACCAGCAAATACGGATAAAGGTGCGGTTAATACACCAGGGTCCTGTTGCAGAAAGAGATACAATCGATTGTAAGTCAGAAACTTTGCGCGTTTCAACCAATCAGATTCTCGCATCTGACAATAAATTGTAACTTACAGTTACAATCGATTGTATCTCTTTCTGGTTTCAACAAATCAGATTTGTGCATTTAGAACACATGATCTGACTTACAATAAATTGTAACTTCCAATCGATTGTATCTGTTTCTGGTTTCAACCAATCAGATTTGTGCATGTAGAACACATGATCTGACTTACAATGGATTGTATCTCTTTCTGCAACGGGGCCCAGCACATACATGTACAAAACCAACCTGGTTCTCTTGAGCATGGTCTTCATCGTCAGAAATCTCTGTTGCATCGGAGTCATAGAGATCATCCTCGCTGTCGATCAGGACGGTTGATCCATCATCGTCGTCGTCCCCCTCATGGTCCATTGCGGAGATACGAGCGAGTTAGAATCTATGGAAGAAAGCGCACGTTAGACTTAAATAGTGCTGTGTGTTGTAGCCAATGCATACTGTATACAATGTGGATGTGGTGTGGCAACATTGGTAGAGCGCGCGCTTTCCAATCGTGAGATCCCGGGATCGAACCCAGCACACCGCGTTTGTCCTTTGGCAAGACAATTTATCCACTATTGCTGCTCTTGACCCAGGTGTATAAATGGGTACCCAGAAGGATGGGAACGTGTTTCCTTAGGCTTAGCACTGTGCGCGCCTAATAGGCGACTTGCTGGAATACTCCCCAGGGAGTGGAAAATGTGCACTTAATGTCCAGGATTGATTGCAGTGTGTATCCGTTGACCGGGGTAATAATATTGTAAGCGCTGTGATATAGTTTACTATGAATAGCATCTAGCTAAATGCCTAATATTATACAATGCACGGATAGCGAGTAAATTTAACACCATAGTCATAGAGATCATCCGAGCTGACAATCAGGACGGTTGATCCGTCATCGTCGTCGTCCCCCTCATGGTCCATTGCACACACACTACCCAGTTACAATCTATGGAAGAAAGAAGAATGAAGAGCTTAATTCCAAAAGGCACTAAATCCACTTTTTCAACTTTGGAGTAAAACAGGTTTCTTTGTCAAACTTTGTACACATGTCTATGGGAATTTAAATATGGATCGTCCCATATTTTGAATTTGAGTGTGTAATTTATCTCAAAATTTGGATTCTAGATAGTTACGTAGCTCATTAATGTACTGATATCGCTAACTCAATTTATATGGAAAGTGGATTTAACCCTGCATAGTGATGCGTACGTACACATACAGCACACATTAGACTTAAATAGTGTCGTGTGTTGTAGCCAATGGATACTGTATACAATGCACGGATAGCGAGTAAATTTAACACCAGTCATAGAGATCATCCGAGCTGACAATCAGGACGGTCGAGCCATCATCAACAGGCCATTGTCGATCGCACAGATAATACCAAGTTACAATCTAAGTATGGAAGAAAGATGATTATATGTAACCGTGCATACATGCACATCTACAAAGTAAATGGTTCACTCAGGTGAACCATTTACACGCAATATGCTAATGCGCTGGAGATAACAATACCGGCCATTCGTACACTGTTGCCGTTCAACATGTTGACCGGCTTGTTTTAGGACGCATCGGTAAGGAAAACGGACGGGAAATAATCATTTTATTTCTACATTTTGCGGTCTTCAAAACAACAAAGTCGGTAATTATTATCAAAGTATATGAATTGTGGATCACATAAACGAAAGTTTTTTTTTGCATTTGCAGGTAAATTGAGGGAGAAATCAGCCAACAAAAAAATTTGTTTCCGTTGGATAGTGCAGCGGGCGGAAGAGGTTGATCTCCGCACAACGCTATTGTAATGTACCTATGTGTGCATACATGCACACATACACTTGCGCTCATTATACACTTATCAATTGTATGACGCACCTCATGACCCCCGGGAATGGTGCGTCATTGGTCCTATGTGAGTCAGATTTTGGTATACCATGATGCACCCCTTTGTCA
The DNA here is from genome assembly GCA_037951105.1 of Echinarachnius parma. Lineage (NCBI taxonomy): Eukaryota > Metazoa > Echinodermata > Echinoidea > Clypeasteroida > Echinarachniidae > Echinarachnius > Echinarachnius parma. Next base: position 23,529 of record JBAMJV010012989.1, read on the forward strand.
AAATTTTGACGGACCATACAACTACAATTAGCAATGCCACATGATTTTTAAATAATGAAAATAACCATATGATGTGACCCCTCATTTTAAAGCTTATGTAATTGCGAACGCAATGAGGTAACGGGTTTTTTGAAAAAAATGTTTGTTTATGCAAATTAGCGCATATTTAATGAGGAAAAGTTCAGAAATTTTCCACTCGCATATCCGCCATATTCATGAGCACACAACTGATGTAGATTTTATGTTAAATGAGATAAATTTTATGTTTTTTTAATGGAAAATTAATGTAACTGCAGAACAATTGATAAAGGAAAACCAGTGTGCATTTATGTTGATTTTAACAATATGCAAATTATGCAAATTAATGCATATAATGAGGTACTTTTTGCATATAATGAGGCACTTTTTGCATATTGAGCAATTTTTCAAACTTTTTTTAATGTTATCGGGTCATTCCATGACGGGACGGAAATTTGGTCATGTACAAAACAAATGGCAAATTTTTCAATTGCAATAATTTTCAATCCCTCATGAATTGTTTTGCCATTTTAAACATTTATTTCACCTAATGGCCAATAAAAAATAGTTACAAGCATATTTAGTATTGATATCACAGTAAAAAAAGAAAATTACAAATTTTCCCTATTGGACCATACTGTACAAAACAAATGGGACTTAAAAATCAAAATTTAATTCCTTTTTTTTTTAGTTGTGTTTAAAGATTTATTAATGTTTAAGATAAAAATGACATATTACTATCCAAAAAAGCATTCTTTATCATTTGCTGCTTGGATTTGAAAATTAACTTAATTCAGGAAAAATCTGAAAATGTGTTTTATACTTAAGTGTGGAAGCACTACTGTACATAGCATATGGAGGAGGGTTCCCACCCAAATAATGTGAATATTTCCTCACCAAATTAATTTTAGTTAATAAGCAAATTAGTTCATTTTAAAGCAAAAATACATGAAACTGTATTCTATTCCCTTTCAACTATACATTAAATGTATACAAAAGAAAGAAAACGGTGATGAAATTGCATTAATAATATGTTTAATCCGGATTAAATTCCGTCCCGTCGCGAAAATGTCAAAGCCTCGTAGAATTTTTCTGAATAGAGGAAATGAAATTCTAACATCATAAAAGTGTTCAGGCATGAATTCATTGATACTTCAGAAAAGATGGCAATAAATAACGAGCCTCTAATATTGAGTGACGCTAACAAATGTACGTCAAAACGCGACGGGACGGGAAAATGTCAGAATAAAGCAATTTTTGGCCCAACTAAAGAGGGCGGTATTATACGAAATTTGTGTGGTACAATTGTCCTATGCATGGGCTATCCAAAAACACTTCTATATTTCTATAATGAATCTTAGTTTTTGTATAAATCAAATTTTTCAAAATTCCGTCCCGTCGCGCTGAGAGGGCGCTTTCCATTATTTAAAAGTGTATTACAGGAAATCCGAGAAACGGTATGCTTAGCCGAACACAGTTCCGGAAACTGCAGATACTCACCTTTCCTATCATACTTGAAAGAAAATTATTTTTTCAATTTGAAATTTTTACACTTGGGTTGACTACTTTTGGCTTTGGCCCTGATGCAATCCATTTATGCCATTTGTTTTCATGCATGAGCGAGTTTGGATACGATAACCTTTGACCTTAGTCTTTGACCTTCCGTTTTACCTCGTGGATCAAATAATTTTGAGAATTTGTTTGGCTTAAATGTTGTCTTGATATAATTTCTACAACATATGAAAGAATTGGTATTATTTCTTGTTTTTTCTACAGCCTTGTTTTAAGTTTGAAAATTTCATGTAAAATTGAATTATTTTAGACCTACACCCATGTCCAAGAATTCTATAGGGGTGTATTATGTATGAAAAAGACCTATTCAAAGTCATGATTAGAGGCCTATTCCCACCCTGGCTTACCACAGTTAAATAGACCTGCTAATCCCCATACAATAGAAATCCAGACAAATGGCATCTATTGATGTTGCAATGATACCACATGTTTCTAACCTGACAAGGGCCCTGGGCAGAATCAATTGTGAGCCAGATCAATTGTTCTTAATGCACACATCTGATTGGTTGAAATGCAGAAAATGTCTCCCTCTGCAACAGGGCCTAGGTGTAGTTCTTTTCTTGAATACAATCTTTCAAGTTCAAGTTCAAAATGCAAACTTATACATCAATCATGAAAGCAAATATCTACAGGTATCCCTTTTCAATGAATTTCATGTTTCTATGCAACATTTTATGCAATTAAGTTACATGATTTGCAATCTGTAAAAATTCAAACCTGATTCTTTCCAACTAAACTGAACACAAAAAGTAACTACCCCCTAGACAACTGCTCATAATTTCATAACCAATAATTGTTTCAATATGTCATTTTACCACAATAAATATACAGTTGTTTTGTGTGAAAATCAAACGGCATTGTTTCACAAACCATCAATGATGCATTAAGCCATACGTATGTGCGGTTTCACAAAAAATGGACAGGCATGTGCAAGTTCTTGTGACTTTTGAAATTGGGTCATTTGTCTTTAATCTGTGCTCATTCAGCCATCTCTCATTTCCACACATAATGTACAAAACAACTGTAGAAATATTGTAGTAAGATGACATCTTGAAACAATTATTGGTTATGAAATTATGAGCAGTTGTCTAGGGGGTAGTTACTTTTTGTGTTTGAATTTTTACAGATTGCAAATCATGTAACTATTGCATATTATTGCAAATTATATTCCACATACTAAGAATCTTGCTCTACGATTGGTCAAAAGTTAATCACGTGATGAAATATAGTTTCGCCCATCATTGATGGGAGAAGAAAAGTTCGTTACACTGTGTAGATATTTTGGGTGAAAGTGCGTTGCACTCACTAGATAGTCGGTAAAAGTGCGTTGCACTGTGTAGATATTCAATTGTTCGCGTGCAAGTATACGCGTGCGCGCGTTAGTGCGCAGAAAGTAGCGCGCTGATGCGCAACGTTTGCGCACGGCTACGCTTAATAGACAATGGTATAAGCGTCTTTGACTTTTAATCATAAATCTTGTTCATGTGCAGGATTGACGAAATTCTGATCAATTGCTCAATATTCCAAACGTTTTAGCCCTTTGTGTTAGTTATAGGTCGTTTGTGATCAAAATAATTGATGTGGAATATAAAGCAAATAATCACCTTTTGGTTTCAGGCGATGGCAAACTATCACTTCCTCGGCGATCTGAATGTATACGCTATCTTTCCTCAGCTTCGCTTCGGAAAGATAGCTACATCCAGATCGCCTCGGAAGTGATAGTTTGTCCCATCACCTTCACCAACGGTAATTATTTGCTTACTATTGCAATTTATGGTGCATAGAAACATGAAATTCATTGAAAAGGGATACCTGTAGATATTTGCTTTCATGATTGATGTACAAGTTTGCATTTTGAACTTGAACTTGAAAGATTGTATTCAAGAAAAGAACTACACCTAGGCCCTGTTGCAGAGGGAGACATTTTCTGCATTTCAACCAATCAGATGTGTGCATTAAGAACATTTGATCTGGCTCACAATTGATTCTGCCCAGGGCCCTTGTCAGGTTAGAAACATGTGGTATCATTGCAACATCAATAGATGCCATTTGTTTGGATTTCTATTGTATGGGGATTAGCAGGTCTATTTAACTGTGGTAAGCCAGGGTGTGAATAGTCCTCTAATCATGACTTTGAATACCGGTAGGTCTTTTTCATACATAATACACCCCTATAGAATTCTTGGACATGGGTGTAGGTCTAAAATAATTCAATTTTACATGAAATTTTCAAACTTAAAACAAGGCTGTAGAAAAAACAAGAAATAATATATCTCCAATTCTTTCATATGTTGTAGAAATTATATCAAGACAACATTTAAGCCAAAAAAATTCTCAAAATTATTTGATCCACGAGGGTAAAACGGAAGGTCAAGACTAAGGTCAAAGGTTATCGTATCCAAACTCGCTCATGCATGAAAACAAATGGCATAAATGGATTGCATATAACATCCCCAGTCCAATGACACCATCACAACATAAATTGACCCAACGGTTAACGGACAATTGCCATTTGAAAAATGGTTGCCAACGCCTATTTCTTACAAAACTCCCCCATAAGAATCGACCATAGCGCCAAAACCGTTGGGCGGATTGGGCTAAAAATTAAATATTTGAGCTTTAAAAGGTTGAAATATCATACATACCAAATATTAGCAAATTCGGAGGGGGTGCGATGAAATCCATTGGGTGATTTGACATGGAATGACCTATCACATGAGCAAAATGTTACAGTTTTGATCATTGTTATGTCACTTGATTTTGTTTTCTTTTACAGGTATGGGATCATTCATTGGGATGCTGCATGCTGCCAGCAAAACAGAGGATATTTAAATGCAGAATGCTACATGAAAATAATTGTGTATAAAACGTGTGTGCTTATTCAAAAAGAGTAAAAAAAGGAAAGAAAGATGGTGTGTAAGAAGGGGTGGGAAATACCTCCACATCGCCAAGTTTATGAACACCCCTTGGAAAAAAAACCCTGTATAATAATAATTGGTGACAGAAGGGAGGCGGTATGCCCCCTATTTTTAAAACACCTCTTGAAAACAGGTAGGCCAAGTAAAATTATTATAATCATTTGTTTTACAAAATTGATACAAAATTAAGTAACAAATAGCTACTGGTTATGCCCCCCTTTTATGAACACCCTTAAAAAAAAACACTCCTGAACCATAAAAACATGAATAGAAAAAACAATTATGGGAGAGGGGAGGGGCGGGAGAGTGCCCCAGTAATAACAAACAAAAACAGCGCAGAAAAATCCATTGTAAAAAAAAAAAACAGCGCAGAAAAATCTATAGTAAAAAAAACAAAAAAATAGTGCTGTAACCACGATCATCGGATCGGCATGCCGATCACGATCCGATCAAACATGATCGGACCGTTTTGCAGATTTCCGATCATGCAGAAAAAATCGGAAGATCGGATCGGCAAAAAAAAAAAAAAAAAAAAAAAAAAAAAAAAAAAAAAAGAAAAAAAATCCGTTTTTTTTTCTTTGGAAAATGATCCCCAAAAACATATTTTGGGAATATAAATGAATACCAAAGCAACATATATCCCATATTAATAAGCCCAAGGTAATCTTGTATGGGTATGCTTTCATTTAAAAACTTTAAAAAATTATTCGCAGCCGATTTTGAGCTTAGTCCCATGTGTTTCTGAAAGGTTACGCCAATATTAATCACATGGGACTAAGCTCAAAATCGGCGTGAGTAATTTGTAAAAGAAGAGGTAATCAGTTTGAAATGAAAGCATACCCGTACAAGATTAACCTTGGGCTTATTATATGGATATATGTTGCTTTGGTATTCATTTATATTCCCAAATTGTGTTTTTTGGGGATCATTTTCCAAAGAAAAAAAAAACGATTTTTTTTTTTTTTTTTTTTTTTTTTTTTTTTTTTTTTTTTATAGCCGATCATCCGATCCCGATCATCGATCCGATTTCGAAGATCGATAAAATTTTGCCGATCCGATCAACGATCCGATCATCAAGGTCAGTTACAGCACTACAAAAAACACACAAACATATAAATTATAATGCGGGGTATGCCCCCATTCTAATTATGCACACCCTTAAAAAACAAAAAACATGAGAAAGAAATGTGTTGTTTTTAATCACTAACCAAAAATAATAGGGCTGTTAAGTGCCCTATAAAAACAGCCAGATAACATTCCCATTTTAATTGTAAACAAAAAAGGAAAACAAAAAAAGCTGGGGGGGGGGGGGGGTTTCACCACAGACACAAAATTGCACTTCCCTATCATTTTGTAATAAATGAACATGATACATGAATTATATTTATATTTGTCATAGGAGGGGGGGGGGGGGGGGGGGGGGGGGGGGGTGGGGGGGAGGGGAAAATGCCACGAGTGAAAAAAAAAAATAGCTAGGTAACATTTTAAATTCATTTGTAAAAAAAAAAAGAAAAGAGGGGAAGGGGCATGCCACTAATCCACTGCAGAAAATTTAAAAATGTAAGGATTAGAAGGAAGTAAGCCCCAGTGCTTATTCCCACCATCACCACCCCCGCCGTCACCCCCCACCCCCACCCCCCCCCCCCCCCCAAGAAAAAAAAAAATTGCATTTATATTACCCACTCCCCAGGCCCTCGTTTTCCACTTTTGAAAAATATTCAAGTTTTATAAGAAAAAAGTCTACATAAATCTTGCAAATGTCATATTTCCAGCCTCCCCAAAAATAAAAAGTAATATTCAAGCAATAAAATAAAGAAATTTAGATAATTTCAACACGATTCCTACTAATTTGCTTGTAATATTACTAATAACATGAAATTTCAGTAACTGGGACTCAGTAAAACTGTACTATAATCCAACATTGAGGGCAGCAAGCAAAATCGATCACAAGTGGATCGATTCTAACAATTTTCAATGAAGATACGATCAAAAACTAGCTCTTGCGGTATATATGCGGGACTCTGATTGGCCAAAAATTTGGTATCAAATGAAAGCTGACCAATCACAGAGTCCGAAAAGTTTCGTCCAAAGTTTGTCTGTAGGGGTAGGTGCAAAGCTATATAGCCAGTTGAAAATCGGTCATATTTTTTGGTCTTATTATCATCCTTTTCACCATTCAAAACCAACGAAAATTTAGCATTAAAAAATCAGAAATTTCATGGATATGAAAAAGAAAACTCTTACCTTTTATTTTGATGTACTTTGAAGCCATGTAGACACATGAAAACTTCGGGAAAATACGAAAGAACGAGATCGTTCAACCCGGAAGTGTTCGCTGCAGGCGAGTGCTCCGTACACAAAAGTCACATCACAACTCAAAAAACACGCACACAAAACACACATTTTTCTTCGTTAAATTCACTTTATTTAATCAAACCAACATACATTCAAATAATGTTAGTCTACGGAAAAATCATGAAAGATAAATTCTAAGTGAATATTTTTTTGAGATATTAGCACAAAAACAAGATCGAAATTTGCGTTGTTGTCGGAATAGCAAAGCCCTAAAAATCGGGGTCCGTTTGGCGTCGCTACTACAATGTCAATGACGGTCCATACTACTACTACTACTATTATAGTATTACTAGTTACAATCACTTTTGTGATGCACCATCTCTTGATTTTGACGAACCATGACGGGTAGTGCTGTAACTGACCTTGATGATCGGATCGTTTGATCGGATCGGCAAAATTTTATCGATCTTCGAAATCGGGATCGATGATCGGGATCGGATGATCGGCTATAAAAAAATTTAAAAAATAAAATAAAATGATCCCCAAAAAAAACAATTTGGGAATATAAATGAATACCAAAGCAAACATATATCCATATTTAATAAGCCCAAGGTAATCTTGTACGGGTATGCTTTCATTTCAAACTGATTACCTCTTCTTTTACAAAATTACTCACGCCGATTTTGAGCTTAGTCCCATGTGATTAATTTGGCGTAACCTTTCAGAAACACCATGGGACTCACATCTACAATGTATTGTAAATGTCCTGATAGGACCATTTACTGCTCAACAGTGGTAAAAATCTACGGGACACAATTTGAACTATACAAACGGAGAGAAAAGAACAGCATATCTAAAGTAAAAAATTGCATACCTAGATTGGAAGCTGATTTTATGATTTATTGTACAAAATTTCATTTTCAAAATGATAAGTCATACTTACAAAAATCGTCATATAAGTTCCATTTCTTTCTCTTCCTGCTCGATGTCCCATCGTAACACAGGCCCCCCCAACTCAAAATGGAAGTTGGCCAAATTTTTAATGAAGAGAACCACCGATGTTTATGTTAATTCGACTGGCTGCCATGGTAATATTAGCGTAAATTCATTCATAATAATGCGCAGAGCGCGAACTTCACAATTACCACGCACGAATTTATGGTATGCCTCTGTTATGACGTCACAATGAAAAACAATATTTTGATCCTAGTAGGGAAATCCCCTGTTTCTTGACTGTGCGCAATTAAATACATGACATCGCGTAACTGTTAGTA
>JBAMJV010012990.1:0-28839 GCA_037951105.1 Echinarachnius parma
GTGAAGTCGGTGCGGTTGAGCGTGTTACGTAATATTTTCGCTCGTAAACATCTCTGATGGATCTCCATTCGACCATGATTCGACTAGTACAAACATTCCGAACGCGGCTATTTTTGATGCATTTTCGACTCGGGTGTTCGTGAAGTGGGACAGTTTGCGATCTGCTACTTATAACTGAGCCAATGGGATTACGTACCGTGCGTAAAAGTGCGCAATATGGATCCACGCGTCTAATATACCGGTCTGAATTCCCTTCAACTAAAGAGACCAATGGTGGTCTCCACAGATGGGTAGCCTAAAGAGAAGGGAGGTCTAGAGAGGGAAGGAATGGTCAGGATATTTTCTTTTGCGGGGAGGGGGAGGGGTTGGAATAAGGGAACGTAACAGCCATTAGATGGGTTCCAAAATACAATATAATCGAGAGCTTGGATAGCTTCCAGAAAAAAATTTAACAAAATATCAAAATCTAAAGAATTTTGCAAGTATTTAAAATCAATACAAGAGGCTATAATGTAATCTCTATGTTTTCATATGACGCAGCTTCAGAACGGGCCTACAGTTGTATACATGTATCCTTCAACAGCATGTTCAAATACTTTTTCCTTTTCTTTTCTTTTTATTTTATTTTATAAAAGAGCAGCTCTCATTACGAGGATAATGCGAAAACCAAGCCGTTTCCCATCTCCAAATTGGGTTGCCATCTCGTTCTCACAATGACTTTCCAAGATGGCTCATGCATTCGGATGAGGAAAATTGTGATAGGTAAAAGTTTGCGCGCATGAGACTGTTACACGCAGTGGCATCTACCATCCCAGATTGACCTGGGCTAGGTAAAAAGGGGGGGGGGGTGATGTAGAAGGAGCAAGGTTTCCTCAATGGGAGGGGGGGGGGGGGGGTCATCAACAGTGCATTCGTGATTGAAATAAGCACTGGCCTATATGGCTACTAACTTTGGGCCACTAACTTTTAGATATTGTTAAATGTTTGTCTTTGTTTGAGGCCTTCAACTTCAAGAAGTGGGCCACTGAAATATTATGCAAAATCTTGTTTTTACTTGCCCAAATGGGACACTAGGGAAAATCAGGTTATCTACCATAGAGACAATGTGACTGTTTGGGAAAAAGATTATCTACATGTCCAAGTGTTTGGGGAAAAAGATTATCTACATGTCCAAGAGGGGGTAAGTGGCTAAGGGGGCTGTGGCCCTCCAATCCTTGCCCCCCCCCCCCCCCCCCCCCCCCCCCCTCTTGTTTTGACTTGCCTGACTGGGCCACTAGGTAAAAAAGTTAATTTATAGCAATGAGACATTGTGACTGTTGGGGGGGGGGGGGGGGGAGATTATCAACAGGAGGGGGTAAATGGCAAGGGGGGCTCCTCCCTCCCCTCCCCCCCCCCCCCTCCTGAGAAAAAAAGCAACGCCACTGCCTGTTTTATTCCCAGGGTTCTCCCCTTGAGGAATGAATAAATTAGCTTTTGCCCAGCACTTTTGCAACCTCGTTATAAAGTTGGTACATGTACAATGTACGTGCATGTGTGGGTGGCGAACAGAATATAATTATGTGAACGACCCATACCATGTATTAGAAATCTCTGGAAAGGCATAGTTCTCTCAGTATTTTATGTGTACAGTCAAACCTGTTTTAGTGGCCACCTGTCTATAGCAGCCAACCTGCCTAAAGTATCCACCAAAAGAGGTTTAGGACTGAAATATATGTGATTTACATTGTATTAATCTTCAAGAAAACAAAATGAGGTTCATGGGATTTTAGAAATAGAGCCGAGGAGGTAAAAATAATAAACAAAACTAGTGAAGAAACAAACTACTCCAGAGAAAACCCAATAAAATCTAGGCATTTAAATCTGCATTAAGCCAAATATATGTAATTGTAAAAAATCTGTAATCTGTAATCTTTAAGAAATAATGTACATATGAGTCATTGGGATTTGGGGATTGTGCTTTATTCAGCTATCTTCTTGCACTTTTTCTTTGAAACTTATGGAAACAGATTTTCTTAATGACTACCAGAATCATAATATACATATCACCACCACTGAAACTTTTTTTTTCATAGATGTGAATCTATAAAGCGTAATTCAAATACTTCAAAGACAGAAAAGATAATCTCTGAAACTGATTTTCCTTCCAAATTTTTAAGATGCGTGACATTCTTGGGGCTAAAAATCTAGTATTTAATGCAGAGATTTGTGTCTCAACAATGGTTAACTCATTCAGCAAGAAGCAAAGCATATAACACAGGCTAGGGTCTTTGGAAAAGTGTGTTATACTACTGACAAAAAATACAAATGGACTGCGAAATGGTTAAAATTGAGGGCTAGCTTTTCTGTAATAGTAAGCCTCTAGCTTATTGGCATGACTTGACTGGAAGCCCTAGCAAAGGACAGGGGAACAAAAGAAGCCATTTAGATCTCTATTGTTTCTATTGACAGAGAAAACCTGGTGTGTGGGAAAGTGGTTTTGAATAACCTCAACTTTCTTGTTTTCTTTCTTCTTGTCATCATCATCATCATCTTTCTTTTTCTTTCTTCATCTTCTTTTCTCTTTCTTTCTTGCTACCCCCTTTCTCTTTCTTTCTTAAAGGGGACCACCAGGCAAAGAACAACACATTATTATATGTTTTGGTACCGTTTTGTGCTATCAAATAGATACCCAACATTTTGCAAAGGGTTGTGTAATTCATAAACAAAGCAATTAATTTCCACCACTTACGGAACCCCTACTATTTCTTGGTTCCGTACGTGCCAAACATTTGCGAGTGCGCCAATGCTATTCACGCGTACGTTTGTAGGCAATAGAATCCCGGACGATTTGTTCGCTCTGCACACATTAGTCTTCGCAATTCAGACCGCATGAATGCATGATTTAGAATGGTGGTGCATTTTCCAATTTTTTTTTCTTTTTCTGAAAACATATTTTTGTGAACTTGTTGATGGAATGGAATACTAAAGATGTTACCTTTCTATAATAAGAATATTATTTTTGGGTGGTAGTAGTACCCTTTAAGTTTCTTTGTATAACCTCAAGCCCTTTATTTCTTCTCGTCGGCATCATCTTCGTTCATTAGCTTTCTTCTTGTATCCACTGCTTCTCTTTCTTCATTGTTCATCCTCTATTCTCACTTTCTTTCTTCATTATCATCTTTTGAATGATTTCAACTCTTCTTTTTATTCTTATCATTGTCATCATCTTTGTTCGCTTTCTTCTGTATCCTCATTTTCTCTTTCTCTCTTGTTCATCGTCTATTCTTCCCTTTCTTTTTTATTATCATCTTTTGAATAACTTCAAATGCCTTTTTTCTTCTTGCCATGATCATCATTCTTTTGCTTTCTCGTTCTATTCTATTTTTCTCTTTCCTTCTTCATCATTATTTGTTGTCTTTCATTCATTATTCTCATTTCTTTTCTCTCATCTTGCCATTTTCTCATTTGTATCTTCATCCCATTTTCTCTTTCTTTTGCATCACTCTCTGTTATCAATTCATTCTTCCATCACTCTCGTTTTCTTTTAGCATCATCTTTCTTTTCTCTTTCTTTCTTTAACATTGTCTTTCACTCTCTCTCTCTCTCTCTCTCTCTATTTCTTCATCAATCTATTCTACATTCTTTCTTTCCTGGCATAACAGGTTTCAAAACACAGGACTTAGGTGACTCATGGCTCTAGCATTCCTATTAGTACAAGAAGCTGGTAAAACCATTCTAAAGATTTTTTGGCCAAATATCAAAACCAGGGAGACAAGCTTGCAAGCTGGCAAGGGAAAATTCCTTGGGAAGGTTCCATCGATAATATAACATATGATCCATTATTAAACCCATTGCCTACGGGGAACCTGGTGGACCCTGTATGAAGTCTACGGGGATTTCAAAATCTTCAAGCAACAGGTTAACCCATTTAGGACTGGTCTAAAAAATACTTGGGCTTGGGTCTATGGAGAATGCATGTTACAGCAAAATTAGTCAGTCTTGATGGGTTTATAATACACTGTACACATACACATTTCCACACCAAAACGCCTTTTTAAATATGAAAATCAAGATATTAAACTTTGAACAACTTTTAATAGGAAAACATGAAAAGTTGTGGTTTTAAAAACAAAAGTCTTAAAGAAAAATATCAATCTTTTGGAGAGTATTATTATGGTAGGCCGACTGTGTATTTTAATACGACAGTAGGACATTTTTTATTTTTCATTTAAAATGGGGACCCTTAGGATGTGATGACGTAATATTGAAGGCATTTCTGCTTTATTAGTTAAACAAGGCAGGCTTTTATCCATTATCCATTGTTTTGTTACATTTTAAATAACATTCCATCAGTTTTCTAGATAATTTGAAATATTTGAAAATCTCTCTTTGATGTCTAATTTGGTATTTATTCCTCCTCATCGTAAAAAGCACTTAGGAAAATCAGACATATTAGAGTCAGCATTTATCTCAAAATCAGTTGACCTTTAAAAAAAAAGTACATTTACCAGGATCAATCACCCCATCCAGTATCCACATGGATTGATTTTATCCTTTTTTTTCAAAATGGTTTCTCGAAACAAATTCCCAACTACAATATTAGCTTTGTGCTATAGCGTTTCACCATGAAAACCAAAGTGACCAAAATCTTCAAACAAATAAATACCAGTATGATTCATCGATCAATTGTTGAACTATTTGGTTGTGCAATACCTTGCAATACCTCAAAGGGTGCAAGAATGGTGCTGAGCAGGAGTGAAATTTATGGGGGTGGGGCAGGGGTGGGTGCCCCCTCACAAATTGTCTGTGCCCCCCCCCCCCCCCCCCCTCTCATTACAAGAAATCTTGCCTGTAGGGACAAATATTGACAGCAAAAAAGAGGCAATATCACATCATTCTTAATTTTGGTTTGCTTGTCAGGTGAAAACCTGATGATTTCATCAAATAATTTGTCTTAATATTAAATCCATCCTCAGTGGTGTAGGGTGGTCGGGCTGATTGGGGGCTCATAAATTATTAGGGGGGTACACCTTATGTATTTCTTTGTTGTTCCCCTAAATTGTTTTTATTGTTTTTCCCCCAATGTAACTACCCCCCTGCATTCTCACACTCTGCGCAATGTACTTTTGGCTCAGTTTTCCCCATATCTTCAAGAACCATCTGTAATAACGGTCAAAATATAGTGGACAGTCTAGGGGTAGGATTCTATTCAACCCATCAATCCATTCTCACACTCAGCGCAATGAACTTTTAGCTCCGTTTTTCCCCCGTATCTTCAAGACCATCTGTATCTATAGACTGTAACGGTCAGGCAAAATTCAGTGGCCAGTCCAGGGGTGGGGGATTAAGGCCGCTGATTAATCACCTCATTGGATAAGTCAATGAATAACCCTGGGATTAAGCACTAAGGTAATCCCCAGGGTAATCCCATACCCCTGTGTGTAAGTGTAAGAGTCATTCAGGTAATGAAGGGAAAGACAACTGGTCATCCTCATCATCATTCGGGGTAAAGCCGCAAACAGGTGAAAGGCTTCCGCAAAAAATTATGCGAACTGATAGTTAGTCAGCAATTTAAGGTCTTGCGAACCCCATTTGTCTACTTGCCCGGGTCAAGAGAATACTGGTTCAGTGCTGGGCAAGCAAATATTTATCTCACTTGCCCAAATCGTCATCAAAGCCGCAACAGGTGAAAGGCTTCCGCGAAAAATTAGCAAAAAATTATGCGAACTGATACTGATAGTTAGTCAGCAATTTAAGGTCTTGCGAACCCCATTTGTCTACTTGCCCGGGTCAAGAGAATACTGGTGCAGTGCTGGGCAAGCAAATATGTTATCTCACTTGCCCAAATCGTCATCAAAGCGGCAACAGGTGAAAGGCTTCTGCGAAAAATTAGCAAAAAATTATGCGAACTGATAGACTTTGGTCAGCAATTTAAGGTCTTGCGAACCCCATTTGTCTACTTGCCCAGGTCAAGAGAATACTAGTGCAGTGCTGGGCAAGCAAATGTTTATTTCACTTGCCCCAAATGTCATTATTTGGGGTAAAGCCACAACAGGTGAAATTAGCAACAAATTATGCGAGCTGGTAGTTAGTCAACAATTTAAGGTCTTGCGAACCCCATTTGTCCAGAGCAAGAGAAAAATAGTACTGGGCAAACAAATATTTATCTTACTTGCCCCAGTCTCCCCCAACCCCCTCCCCCCCCCCCCCCCAAAAAAAAATAAATAAATAAATAAATAAATAAATAATAATAAATAAATAAATAAATAATAATACAAAATAAATAAAAAATAAAAATAAATACAAATTTATGTGTGAGAAATTTCTTTATAACATATCATCAAAAGTAATAAAACAATTCTAGAGATTGCCCTTCCAAAACACATGTTAAACGCAAAGGAGATTAAACATGAACTTGGCATTCTCATTATTTACAAATTATAAACATTGACTATTTGTTAATTTATCAGAGCTATATGTAGATAAATAAGCCATCTATAGGTCCAGCTAAAAATCTGATAGCATTCGTTATTTTGTTCTTTTTTGGGTGATAACTTTGTCAATTATCATTAGTGACTCATTTAGGGACTCGTAATGGCATTTTTGACAACATTTGACACTAATGATACAAGGTTTGTTCATTAATCAACTGTCATACACATTTTGTCAATATTTCTCATCGAGATCATTTGGACATTTTGGAGACATTTTTGACAACTGTCAATTTGTCATGAATTTGTATCAATTGAAGCTCTGGTGATTGTAATCTGTCCTACAATGTGGCTGTGATGTTATGATGACATCACAACTGTTTCACACATTTTGGAAAACATTTCTTACAGTATGAAGATCATTTGACATTTGTGACACAATTTTGACAACTGCCAATTTGCCATTTAGGTTGAAGCTTTGTGGATTGTTCTCTGTCTTTCCATGTGGCTGCGATGTCATGATGACATCACAACTGATTCAGCTCTTAAATGGCGACAGTTGTCTTACCTCACCTGGGGACATGCTCTACCCCTGTCGATTGACAAACAGGGGAACAGGCCCCCCCATATTATTATTTGTTTCTTACAAATAAAGAGTTTTTTTTAAATGAATCAGAAATGACGAATCACAAACAATAAACGACTGCTACAAATATACAAATTGGCTATCAAATTGGCTATCCAAATTAGCACAGGCTGTCCCACTGCACCCGCTCGCCCAGGACGACTAAAGAATACATGTGTAGCTTCATGCCACCAACATTTTATAATGAAATATTTAACTAGCATGAATGGGCAACCACAATATGTCAGAGAGAAACAGTGTTGTTTTGATGCTCATGGTACAACCATTTTTTTTTTTAAGTGACCAAGTTTATTTTGGATACTTAGAAATTCAATTGTGAACATGATATTTATGACAACTCCTTAGCAACCATTCATAATTCACAACTAGTTTGGTTACAACTAATGATCAAATCATGCACATTCAACCATTAAAATGTTAGATTGTGGTTTCCAAGATGTTTATTCTCTAATCTTTTCACACGCAGGCCCACTATGAATCATACCGAATAATGATCGTCATGAAAAAAACCACTAAAAACTAGAATAAAGAATTGATAACAATAGACTATTTACGAGCCATTTATTTACTTTGTGTCGAAAGATGACGTCATAATCATCCGTGTGACGATGAGTCGAACTGGGATTTTAAGGTTATTGTCCCGAGTCAAGACCGTTAATTTTGAACTTGTATTAAAGGTTTATAAGTTTAAAGGGATAGTTGAGTTCTGGTAAAGAGAGTACTGTTTTGGTCAAACTGAATTTTAGTAACCAAAACCTGCACCATTACATTACAAACTAATAGTTTTAACTCCACCATGCTCGAAAGGAATACAAAATTAAAAATGACTAAGTAAAGCCTGTTATCATTAAAAAAATGAGCCAATAAAACTCAAGAGGGCGCTCTCTAAACATTCATCGGTTTCAAACATTTAACATAAAATATTGTGCATGTGATGTTTTGTTGAAATAGTGATTGATAGAGAAATAATCAACAACTATTTAAAAACCTCTTTTGTAAATTTTTGAAAAGAGGAAGCATTTAAAAAAAAAATTAATGGCTGGTTCAAAATTATCTTATAATTGTGGGGCCCCACATTTATTACAAATTATGTTTTTGGATATTTCAGTCATTTCTGAACCGATTTTGATCAAATAAAGTTTATTCTGTCATTAAAATTGTTTGCTCTTTCGAATTTGACACTCAGTTTTTCATTATCTCACAAAAAAAAAATGTGCGTAGCGCCCTCTATACCAAAACTCAACTATCCCTTTAGGGTGGTATTCAAATATTTGTCCTAAGTCAAATTTTGTCCTAAGTCATGATTTTGTCCTAAGTGGTTTTCCAATATCCTACCTAAATATCTTCCTAAGTCACTTCCTAACTTTTGTCCTAACTTTAGACAAGAACTTAGGAAAATATGCAAATTTATGCAAATTAGCGACTTAGAACAAATTGGTATTCTAAAATGCACTTAGGAAGGCATTTCTAGGAAAGTTTCTAGGAATGCCCTGACCCTGTCCTAACTCCCATATGTTGTGTACAAAACATAGCAGTGACCTACAAAACCAGTGGCCGTTACATAAGCGTAGATAAACCTAGCGCGCACTGCACTTTC
The DNA here is from genome assembly GCA_037951105.1 of Echinarachnius parma. Lineage (NCBI taxonomy): Eukaryota > Metazoa > Echinodermata > Echinoidea > Clypeasteroida > Echinarachniidae > Echinarachnius > Echinarachnius parma. The sequence goes on from JBAMJV010012990.1 coordinate 8,654, forward strand.
ATGGCGCAGATCAAAGACAATACAGCACGCGCATTTGCACAGCTTTTACGCAAAGTGTCTTTAATTAGAGTTGCTATGGCTTCCCTCTCCTTTCTGATTGGATGCTTGTAAATGAAACAACATCAGTCATTGGCTCACATCTGCCTTGTGGGTGTGGCCAAAAGCTTACTAATTTGCATTAAGATCTTCCTAAGTCTAAATATTGGAATACCAATTTTGCACATGTCCTAACTCCTAAGCACTTCCTAACTTTCTGACTTAGGCAAGAACTTAGGACAATATTTAGGACAAATATTAGAATACCACCCTATATATATTTCCATCTATTTCTCTCACTCTCTCTCTCTCTGTAATTTCTATTTTGTTTTACCCTGTCACCAAAATCTTCAATGTATTTACAACTAAATATTGACTTTGTGGTCAAAGATGATATCATTAACAATGTATAGGGGTTGTGAAATTAATTTTTGTAAATTTTGTAAAAACTTGTAAATGTCTGTACCTGGTAATTTAAATCTTTCCTTTTCCTCTCTGTAATTTCTAGCTTTTTTTCACTGTAGGCAATCAATCACCTATATTTGCATGACCATAAATAAGGAAAAGATGACATCATTGAAATCTTTGTGACGATGAGTCGAATTGGGATTACAAGTGTGTCAAGAGTTAAGACAATTAATTTTGAACTTGTAAAGGTCACTAAGTTTAATATCCTTCTCTCTCAATTTCTAGAGCTCTATTTGTGCCCTGTCACCTACTCAAATGTATTTTTCATGTACTTACAAGTGAATATTTACTTGGTGGTAAAAGATGACATCATAAACTTCTGTTGACAATGAGTCGACTTGGGATTTCAAGTGTTCGGTCAAGACTTTAGACAATTAATTTTGAACTTGTAAAGGTCATTAAGTTGAATCTCATTCTCTCTCAATTTCTAGAGCTATATTATTGCCCTGTTACCTATTCAAATGTGTATTTTTTCATGTATTTACAAGTGAATATTTACTTGGTGGTAAAATATGACATCATTGAAATCTTTGTGACGATGAGTCGACTTGGGATTTCAATTTTTATGGTAAAGAGTAAAGACAATTAATTTTGAACTTGTAAAGGTCACTAAGTTTAATATCCTTCCCTCTCTTTTTTCTCTCTCAATTTCTAGAGCTCTTTTTTGCCCTGTCACCTACTCAAATGTGTATTTTTTCATGTACTTACAAGTGAATATTTACTTGGTGGTAAAAGATGACATCATAAACTTCTGTTAGACAATGAGTCGACTTGGGATTTTCAAGTGTTTGGTCAAGAGTTAAGACAATTAATTTTGAACTTGTAAAGGTCACCAAGTTTAATATCCTTCCCTCTCTTTTTCTAGAGCTCTTTTTTGCCCTGTCACCTACTCAAATGTGTATTTTTCATGTATTAACAAGTTAATATTTACTTGGTGGTAAAAAAATGACAACACTGAAATCTTTGGGATGTTAGGTTTATGGTGAAGAGTAAAGACAATTAATTTTGAACTTGTAAAGTTCTCTATAAAAAGTTTAATCTCCTTCTCTCCTTTTTTTCTTTCTTTCTTTCTCAATTTACTTTGTGGCAAATGATGATCTCATTAACATCCGTGTGAAAAATGCGTCGACTTGGGATGTCAAATTTATGGTCAAGAATCGAGACAATTAATTTTGAACTTGTAGTCTCAGTCTGTAAGTTGAATCTCCTTCTCTCTCTCTTTCTCTCCCAATTTCTAGCTGTTTTACCCAGAGCCCCTATTAAAATTGTATATTTCCTTGTATTTAACAGTACTTTGTGGCAAAAGATGACATCGTTAACACCATGCTGGTGATATGAGTCGACTTCAGATTTTCAAGTTTATGGTCAATGGACAATGAGTCAAAACAATTCATTTTCAACTTGAATTTAGGACTCTAGTTCTCAACTCACCTCTCTAATCTCTCTATTTATCAATTTTTATATATTATATCATATTTATTACATTGAAAAACATAATTCCTTCTCTCTTTTTGTCTATATGGCAGTTATAGGAGAACATACAATTTTTTCCAAGGGGCTTGGGGATGTCCCAAATTGCTAGAAAATACAATAAAAAATTTTGCAAGAAATTGTGATTTTATTATAAAATTGAAAAAGAAGATTTGCCCACCCCCCCCCCCCCCCCTTCCAATTTAAAAGACTTTGCTTTAATTAAATTAGATAAGTTTGCCCCTAAATGTCAATTTATTTTTTGTCGAAATTTGAAACACCTAATTTTGGTACTTCAAAATCTCTCGGAGGGGGGGGGGGGGGGGGCCTTAGGGGGGCGAAGGTGGCCAAGAAATACATCACTAATGATCAACTTTATTTGGGCCTTGGGGGGACAAAACTTCACATAGATATGTATTCAAGTCAACAGTTTATACAGTCCCTAATTTGACAAATTGACCATCAAAGAAATTATGTAAAAATACAGTATAGTCCTCAAAATTTCCCATAATTTTGCCTTTCGAAATCCACCCAGAACACTGCCGGCCGAATAAGGTCTGCTGCGTAGACTAATGTCCTTGCCCCTGTGTGAGAAGTGACCTACAATTTCACTCAGCAAGCTACAGAATGAGTCATCCTCCAAATATGTACAGCACAGCTGTGCACTGCATGTGTTTTCCATCTGTGTGTGTGTTTATAACTCTGTGTATGTTTTCTGTGTGTGTTTCTGTACACCATATTGGTAAAAACTCAAATGGGGATAGGGAATTTGTGTGTGTTTTCTGAGTGTGTATTTCTGTACACCATATTATACTGTAATGTAGTATGGTAATATAGTGTAGGTAATTTGTGTTTATAACTCTGTGTAAGCTTTATGTGTGTATTTTGTGTATGTGTTTGTTTGTACACCATATTGGTAAAAATGTGGATAGGGAATTTGTGTGTTTTCTGATTTTGTTTTCTGAGTGTGTATTTTATGTACACCATAGAGTATGGTAAATGTGTATGGGTAATTTGTGTGTTTTTTTGTTTTTTTTTTGGTGTGTTTTCCAATTCCATATATGGGTTTTCTGTGTGTGTTTTTGTACACCATAATTGGTAAAATGTGGATAAGGAATGTGTGTGTATTTTCTGAGTGTGTATTTCTGTACACCATTATAGCATGGTAAATGTGTATCATGTGTGTGTTTTCTTGTATTTTCTGTATGGGTTTTCTGTGAGTGTTTTCTGTGTGTATTTTTGTGTGTTTTTTTGTACACCATATTACTTGTACAATTTATGGGGAATGTGTGTTTTATGTTTCATACTGGTATTAACGAAGTTGTGTGTGTTTTTCTGAGTATGTTTTTGTACACCATGTGTTGTTTTTTGTTGGTGTGTTTTAGTTTTCTGTGTATGAGTTTTCTGTGCATTTATTTGCCATATGTGTGTTAATTAAGTGTATGTTTTATTCACACCAGATATTGGGACATGGTAAATGTTATGTGGATAGGGAAAGTAGGCATTGTTTGTGTGTGTTTTCTGTGTGTATTTCCCTCTAAATTGCTAAATGTGGATGGGTGCATGGGAGGGTATGGTCTGTTGTATAGGAAATGTTCAAGTGTGCACATGTGTATTTTCTGTTTTGAAAAGTTTTTTCTCCAAATTAATGTTATAAAATACATCTTCTCTATACATTTAAAAAAAGTTTTAGCCCAAAAATTGATTTCATTAATCCATTTACTTATCGAGAACCCACAATGGATAATTTCTTGTTAATAACAAAATTGAAAGAATCAAAAATACAATCAAAATCAAAATATGTTTGACATTTTGAGCAGATTTGTTTAAACTTCCTATAACAATGCAGCAGCACTCATTATACCTAATCACAAATAATCATAAATTATGAAATCATAATGAATGACATTTATATGCCCTGCTGGTAATACACATTTATAGTTTGCCTGTGGGTGGTATAGTATGTGAAATTGCAGCATAGAACAAATATGACACGCCATTCATCCATCAAATTTTGATCATCATATTGCGCATTCATTTTTCATATTTCGCCCATCAGGCTTCATATTGGCGATGTATTGATTGATGGTGAGATCGTTTCTACGGTGATACAGTATATATACTGGTGCGCGCTTTACTCAAAGCCCATTCATTCTCTATTCTTCTTTCACTCTCTTTTTTCTCTTTAATTCATTGTCCTTTTTAAAATTCATTCTTTTTCCTTTTTTAATTCATTCTCTAAAATTTCCCCTTCTCCATCTCTCTTTCTCACCTTAATTTCCTTTTACATTAACCATATAACATTAATGACATAAATGACTCTTCGTTTATTTCTCTTCTCCTATTTCTTTTAACATTGTATCTTCCTTAAATTTATGTATATTCTCTACAACTTTACAATATAGCATTTTATAAAAGAAAGTCTTTTCTCTATCTCTCTGTAGCTATTAAAGATGCTATTAAAATTAAACAGTTTTGTCTCTTCCCTTCTCTCTCTATCTGTTTATCTCCCATGACCTTTATATTTTGTACAACTGTAGAGCAACCATTTAATTTACAACAATATCTACCCCTTTTTTTCCTTTTCATTAGAAAGCAATTATAAAAGACCAACAAATCTTTAGCAATGACAGTTTATAGCCATTACAAAATACCCCCTCCCCTTCTCTTTCTCTTCCTCTCTCTACTACATTCTATATGCACTATAAAAATAGATAATTTCTTTTCTTTCCCCTACTCCTCCACCCTCTATCTCTCTTCCTTATCCTCTATAATTCATTCTGTAGCTAAGTACAAATCTAGATGTTGCATATCAATATCATCTCTTTCCATTTATCCTCCCCTCTCTCTCTTTCTCTCTTCATTATATAGCCACCATCAAAAGCATCTCTAATGCAGGTACTTGTACAAACATACTCCCCTCTATTTCTGTATCTCTCCTTCTCCTCCAGCTTAGACAAAATCTTCTATGCTGTATCAATGATTTCATCTCTTTCCATTTCTCCCCCCTCTCTCACTTTCTCTCTTCATTCTATAGCCACCATCAAAAGTATCTCTAATGTACAATATACAAATACTCCCCCTCTATTTCTGTATCTCTCCTTCTGTATCTCTCATTCTCATCCAACCCCCCCCCCCCCCCCCCCTCTCTCTCTCCCTTTCTTCTTTCGTCTCTTCCATATCACCTCTAACATACTAACATATGATGCAGAGCATACCTGTGTGATGGCATGCAGGAGATAACATTAAATTGAGCCTCCCCCCCCCCCCCCCCCACTCCCCAATCACTCTCTCTCTCTTAAATCGCCTCTATTACATACGATACAAAAATACCTGCCGCCCCCCCCCCCCCCCTCTTTCTTATCTCTTCTACTCTCCCCTCTCCCCCTCCTTCTTCCCCTCTCCTATTATCTCCCCCTCTCTCTCTATTCCTTTATCTCTTCTGTAAGTATGTAGCGCCTCTAACATATGATGCAGAGCCAGCTACCTGTGTGATGGAATGGCGGAGATAACATTAAATTGAGCGGGAGACGGAGCGTGTGACAGATGAGAATAGCCGGTCGGAGCGCGATTTAATTACAAAGCGCCGAAACGATATACGTGTACGCACTGCCGCAAACCAGTATCAGCTGGTGCTATAGAATCTACTGTACATGTATACACCATTTTTGTTGGTACTTGTTAGATGTAATAATAATAAGGGTTATCCCGTGAAGTATTATATCAGAAATCAGTTGTACGTAATGACAGTTTAGTAATGTTACTTCTTTCAAATTCCCTGTAAGTATTATGTTACCCAGGGCTTTCAAAGTTTCAATTTTTTAGTACCGGTGTCAAATGATGACATATATTTAACCTATACACCTAATAATATTAAATAATATTGAAATTAATTTAAGGAATCCTTCTCCTTTTATTATTTCACTTTAATTCAAAATTCAAATGGAGATACAGTCAAAATTCATTGATCAGATATATTAAGTTAATAGTTATTCAATTGAAACATGTAGTTACAATCCTGCAAGTTTAAAACAAATAAAAGCTAGTTTTAATTTCTTAAAATTTAATGAGTTTCAAAGTATCAATTAATTAAATCGAGACAATAAAACTGCAAACTGGACAGTGGACAATATGGAAAGTAAATGTTCATTCATTTCAGTAGTCCTGCTGAAAGTAGACTATATTAGCATGTAAGTACTACACATGCATACGTACATGTACGTAACAAATTTATGACATGCACAATATGACTTGGGAGGATACTTTTCTTCTTAATCTATATTTGATCGCTCAGACTATAAATTGTCACAGGAAAAACCACCAGAATGCATTCCTCACATAGCCCACGATCCTTGTGGTCATTTTGATGTCATTCATGGTCTCATCTTACATCTACTACCAAGAACCAGGTACAACTATCAACACAACCATCCTGACGCAAATTATTCATCACCATCAACGTCAATGCAATACTGTATGCATGATTCAATGATTCTCTTTATATGCTAGTGATTATAAACACTTTCTTGGGTTACAAACTTATTAGGAATTTTGACACGCAGATGTACGCATGCAGTTATTAATATCATTTTCTTGTATTAAACTTGACACATCACTTTATAATCATGAACTATCACCACTGTCTTGACGCAAGTTATGCATCACCAACAACGTAAATTGCATGATTCAATGGGTCTCTATGCTATCAATTATCATTGCTATGTCAGTATCTTGGATTACAAACTTATTAGGTATCTGATGTACATTTAATATCATCTTCTTTAAAGAAGTACAATTCAATGGCTACTATCACTTTACATCCACAACCAACTACCAAGTACCAGGTACAAACTATCACCACTGTCTTGACGCAAATTATGCATCACAATCAACATAAATGTATGTACAGTAAAATTCAATGGCTCTCGATAGATGCTATATATAACACTTTCTTTCTGGGGTTACAAACTTATTAGGAATTTTGACATGCAGAGATGTATGCATGCAGTTATTAATATCATTTCCTTGTATTAAATTCAACAACTACTATCACTTTACAAACTATCACCACTATCTTGACGCAAATTATGCATCACTGTCAATGTGATATCAGCATTATTCAATGAGTCTGATGCTATCAACTATCATAAATGCTATCTTGGGTTACAAACTCATTAAGGTATCTGACATATCATATTCATGTACAATTCCCAACTGATGACTGTGTACTGTGTAGTTTGAAATGAATTTTGTTTTACAATGCATGTCCTTCGATAAATGGATATGAATATTCATGAGTAAGAATTAGATAATCATAATTACTTTACCATCATCATTACCAGGTACTTTCACCACCATCTACGCACATGTTATGATTCAGTAGATCTGCTTTCTATTATAAATTATAAACACTATTATAAATATTTACTTTGGTTACCATCAAGGCATTATAATGCCATCATGTTTCAGTTCATAGGTATGTGAATATCTTTCTTTTGTTGAATTCTTATATCTGAAATCAATGACTGTGCAGTTAGAAATGAGAGTCAGGGCAGACTAAAAAGGAAACCAATATTCCATTTGTGTGACATATCATCTCATTCTGAAATATGACTATTGAATATATGCATGAGCTACAATGAATGGACATGTATGATTATTCATGAGTAAGAAGAATCACTTTACAAAGTAAGCTATTGTATGTGATTCAGTAGGTTTGTACATACAGTGTAGTATGCAAACAAATTAAAAACATGTTCGTTGGTAATTTGGTTTAAAATTTTGTCCAAAGTACGGTTTCATTTCAGAGGTATATGATAATCTTTTGTTGAATTCTTATCAATGACTGCAGTTTGAAATGAAAGCCAGAGCAGACTGAAAAGGAAAACTAATATTCCATTCGCGTGAATCATTTCATTCTGATCCAGCATTTTAAGCTTCAATGAATGGACAATACATTCATGAATATTCATGAGCAAGATAATCATAATCACTTGACAATCTTTACCAGGTACATCAACTATCACGTCAATGTAAAATATTTTGTGTGATTCAGTGGGTTTGTATGCATGCTAACAATTACAAACACTTTCTTAGGAATACCAACTTAAATTTTTGTCATGTACCATTTCACCTCTTTGGTATCTGATAATCATCTTTTTGAAATTTCATCTGATATATCTGATAATCTGTAATGAAAAAGCAAATAGCTCCTTTTGACTAAATTAGGTAGCTATTAACCAATATTTTGTGTAATCTATTATATTAATACGGTAAGCTTCAACCCCCAAAATGGTTCCCACTCGAGATATCCTCACCCCGAGGATTCGGCGACTTCCCGACCGTCGCGATCGAAGGATATACGTTTTGCGGAGGACAATAAGGCATTCCCGAGTCGCTCCCGCCCCGTGGTCGTCCTCCAGATCGAAGAAAAGGGAAAGTCAGCAATGTCAATTGCCTGTTTAAGACGCCGAGCATTGACTAACGATTTATCGCCGTAAAAGTATTTTGTAAGAATATAAATTGGAGTAGATAAAACAAATAATATATCGAGAAACTATTTTAGATATAACACGTTGCGAAACTACCCAGGTTTTGATAAATATCAATATTTATATTACGCGGATGGTATGGTAATGATCGCTATTGCCGATTGGCATCGTGTTTGTAAGTGCATGGACGACAAAATGCGACAACTTCAATTTAGCTGCGGTTATACAACGCGCGATGGCTGTACAGCCGTGTATACACGTCGCGCAGTCATCTAATTACCCCACCGAACCGTAGTTTATTTGCATAGCTCACTGACCTGCTGACCATCGTCTCTATTCGCCCTACCGTACACGATACTATAATTGCGCCAGCTTGTGGTAAGATGTATTAAGTTAGCCACGAAGCTAGCATGCAGTACCAGAAGAGACGCCGACGGGGTGGGGGTGGGGGTGGGGGTAGAATGGACGGGGAGGTATCTGCTCATTATGCATTGCATGTATAAACGGCTATCATCGGGTTTCACAAGAGTATGAACAAAATGTATACGCGGGAGAACTTAGTTTGGATATGAATTGTGTAGGGGACACGACGGGTTATGTGTCATGCAGGCAATTGAAGACACGGGGGGGGGGGCAGCGGCGAAGCTAGCAAGAACACGAACATAGTGTACTGTATATCTAATTTGATACAAGCGGAACAAATTATCGGGGGTGGGGGTAGAATGGATGGGGGAAGTATCTGCTCATGTAGTATGCAAATGCATGTATATTCCTTTCAAGGGAATATACATGTATCATGATCATCGGGTTTCACAAAAATATGAACAACGTCAATGGTATCTGCGGGAGAACTTAGTTTATGATATTAAATGTGTAGGTGACACGACGGGTTATTTGTCATACAGGCAATTGGAGCCGCGGGGTGGGGGGGGGGACGGGGAGGGGGGAGGGGTGGGGGAGGGGGGAGCGGCGAAGCTACTTTATTAGCAAGAACACATACATAGTGTATTGTATCTATTTTAATACAAGCGGAACAAATTATGGATCATATGAAATATGGGGGATAACTGAATAACTTTGCGTGGATACTAAATCATCATGGTTTTGTTATACATTGGCCGAATGTATCGTTGGACGGGCCCCGACGGGTTGTGGGGGCGGGATTGAGTCGCCCGAGTCTATTTTGTCTTACTATTTAAATGATGACTGTGGGATATTTAGTAAAGTTTTAAAGTGGTGTATGTCATCATCGTCTTTCTCTTACAAAAACCCGCGGATTTCCGCGGGTACAGCTAGTACATAATATTCTGAAATATGAAATAAATGAATAACATAATACGATGGCTGAACTTCAATGAGTGTGAGTGTGCATAAATTTACAAACAAAAAATTCTTATTTTCAAGAACCAAGCCTAAGTTCTAAGTAAATTTAAACGTTAATCTTGCCATTTTATTTTGAATGCCAAATATTTGATGCTAATGAACAATTTAAAAATGAATATTCATGAGATGAATATTCATACTACACAGCTGCTAAATATGTACAGTAGCTTAGACTCTAGTAAGGACTGGGATGGTCCACAACCATGAGACACAGTGCTCTGCTGGGCCAACAAACTTACTGCCATCTGGACATAGACAATATATTGGCTTGACCTTGCATCATCATATTTCTACATATTGTTATACAGAATGAATATTTATGACATGAATATTCATGAGATGAATATTCATGAGGTGAATATTCATGAGGTGAATATTCATGGCAGACGGTTGCTAAATATGTAGGCCTCTGGTAGCACCTAGTCCTACTGTATGGAATGGTCTGTAACCATGAGTCACAGTGCACTGATTGGCCAACAACTAACTGCCACAATATGATATCTTGGCTTGACCATACATCATCATATTTCTACAAATTGTTAAATACAGAATGAATATTCATGAGATGAATATTCATGGCAGACAGTTGCTAAATATGTAGGTCCATGGTAACGGCTAACGGTAGCACCTACTGCAATGGGGCCAACAAACTTACACCCACCTAGACATCTAGACAATATTGGCTTGACCATTTAATCTCTGACAGGACTATGAGCTACATGTACTACTGCCTGTACCACCCTGATATCATATTTCTACACAAAAATGACACCCCAATCATGTGACCGTGTTTAGCCAATCAACGATGCGTATTTTACTAAGTCAGATGATATAACAGAATGAATATCCATGAGGTGAATATTCATGGCAGACGGTTGCTAAATATGTAGGCCTATACGGAGGCTACAGTAGCTCCTACATGGGGTGGTCTGCTACGATGAGTCATAAGGGATAACAAACTGCACCCAGCTGATTCAGGCATACCATCTGGTAGACTTGGTAAACAGGGCTTGACCAGTGAACACATGTATGATACACATACACGTATAATGTACATTTGTACGTAAAGGAAAGCTATTTATTGCATGAAAAAAAGAAAGCAATTTAATACAGGAAATTAGAATGCAATGCACATACATTATCTTTATCGGTTAGTCATATTCCTCCTTATAACTTATAAATACTCATGATCCACTGAATAAGTTTGTAAATTGTAATCCAAACCAAATAGACCAAAACTATACTTTGACGATTATTGAGTAACTTACAACAGTGGTCCATTATACTCTATATATCCAAATATGGGTATACTTTATAGAACAGTTGGGACAATTTTGTAACAAGGGAGTATATCATTGTAACATTTATACCTGTAATTCTTTGTACAGTAGAAACTCCCAATGAATAAATGATCATTTGTTTAAATAGTTGTGGTCTAACATTGAGTATTATGTTTTAAAAGAGAAGTAAATTTTACACTTAGTCAGCAGAGCAGTTTAAATGTGATAATTTGCAAATCTACAAGTTCTAACTCAATAGGTGTGCTTTTTAACAAATTGGGAAAATATACATGTAACAGTTACTATAATGTATCATGAGCTTGCACCGGCCTGCCACCAATCGACCAATTAAAACGTCATTACATCCCCTCTCCCGAACACCAATTACTGGGCATCGAGGGCGATTGTTCGCTACACTGACTCCCCCGTCGCTTCGACAAAAGCGGACCATCGCAGAGGCTAATTGCACTTTCCTTTCACCGCGTCGAAGCTCAGGAAATGAAAGCCAACGAGAAAATAATTCAGAGACTCATCACAAATTCCAGCACATAGATTTTTCATTTATATGTTGTTTATCCGTGCTTTCATTTTGTAGCTGGTTTGGATATAATATGGGACGAGTTAATCATGCTGTGCAAATTTTTTTAATAACAAGTTGTCTCTCGATAATTATAGCGCCATCATGATAATATTCTAAATAGTTGACGACTAGTAAATCATGCACACAGTCATGTAAAAAGCAGCTAAATGCATTCAGAATCTATCGTTATATAATACAACCATTTTTGATACTTTGATAGTTTGGATTCATAATTCAGACGCGCGGTGCCATCTTGCGAATGCCCTGTGCACAGTGCGTACTAAATGTACATACCGGCTCTGTGTTATGCAGTGCGCACAAACTAGCCTCGTTCAAAATGGCGATCCGCGGATACATAGCACCCCCACACTTTACAATCTTTAAGAGTACAGTACTACTAGTCAGTACATGTCAGTCCCATAAGATAACACAGGAAGTCCACTAACACGTTGAATGACTAATTGGCCGATGGTGCCAATTTGCCCCTAAATCACAATCAGATTCGCTGTCAAACAGTCGCAACGAGAACAACATGCGGATTGGGGGCAGCAATTTTGCGCCAATCGGGTGCGGAAAATAAATCAGAGCGTAAGCTTAACTCTCCCGTTACGCATCCCCGTATTAACTTAATGGCCCTGGTTTTTTTTTAAGGGTGCGGTAGCGAATGAGCTATGGAGGTTAATGGGCCTGAGTCACGGCGCTCGTCTATCCGTCTCCTCTCTTTAACGGTATTACCCCGCGCTCTCCCGTATGATGAGCCAAAATTGATCCCACATCTATAGGCAGTAATTAATTACTCATAGCGGTCGCGGAGCTGACATTATCGGGCGTCGATTGGGTGCTCCCCGGAGAGAGGGGGCTAAGGACTCGTTGTCTGCTTAACGCATTGCCTGCTAACTTCTGTCACACCAATAATACACAACACACATGCGTGAGTGTACTGAAAAGTAGCACCTGCTCGAATGCTCCCCAGGTAGTGGAGAAAGTGCACAATAAGCGCTGATTTGATTGTGGGCTGGGGTACGTCTATATGCTATTTGCAGATATATTCCAGTGTCATACATTTATCATCCTCACGACCTCCATGGCTCCATCTTTGTAAAGAAAATAATTAATGAATCGTGTTTGCGTTCTTACCTTATTCTGTTGCAGGCGTCGCTTGACGAGCTTCGAGCACGTCACGTTGACTGCGTGCGCGATGTGGTCCACGTTGTACTCTAGGAACGACCTACTATCGATAAGCAGCAGCCGCTCAGCGCCGCTCCCATTGGGGGTGCTGTTATTATTGTTTAGCATCTTCGCCAGCACCTCGGGTTTAATGGGGCGCGTTCGGCGGCACCCCGGCGGTGCCAGGGGCGGTTCTCTCGTCATGATGCGAAGTCTCGGGGCGTTCGTCGTAGGCGACGTCGGGGGTAGTATCGTGTGCGGGTTCACGATCGGGAGTTCTAGCGTGAGCTGCATACCCCTTGCGAGTAGTTCCACGGCCGTTTAGCTCTGCTGCAGAATGGTGAACAATCCCTCACGAAATTTTGCTTTGAAATATCCTCAAATTACAAATCCTACTTTTTTATGCTTGGGTGGGCAGTCTCTTCTATCTTTCCTTGGTCGAATCGCGGTTGCCGAGGCAACGGGACGTCCTCCCCACTGGTTGCCCAGCAATTAAATGCTAGCAGTCAATGCGGCAAGTCGCACACATTGCCCCCGCAACGCAACGAATGACCGTAAGTTTTGAAAGCAATGCATCCCTCGTAAAAACAACACTTTTTACAAAAACTAAAAATTTATGAGAAAAAAACTTGTCCTCTATATTTGTAGCTGGAGTGTCCTGGATTCCCTGCAACCCGTTTGCTTCGGAATGCAGGTTTTATCCTTGATTCTTTGAGCGAAATATTCTTTGCAAGATACGTACAGCCATTTGTAATTTGCAAATGGTAAGAAGCGCTGGCTAATAACCAAATATAGTATTCCTGATCCACAGTCCAATCCTTTACGGCATCTAGTGGCAAAGAAGTCAGTTACCTGTGGTGAAAACAAACAAAAAATCATATTTTAATGAAAATTCATTGTCATGATGATGAGTCAAACCTCTGCACATAGTGACCACCTAGAGGTTGAATAAGAAAAGTGGCCACTGTAGAAAGGCGACCTCTGTAGAAATGATCCATAACATTGTTTCTCTCTGCAGGGGAACACTTTTGGTAGCCACTATAGTTAAAGGGATCTAGTAACTTTGTTGACATGTGCAAAAAGTGATAAGTGGTTGATACAAGGTATATTGTTGTTATCTGATATGTCCACTGGGTGTTGTGTGAAAATTTCAAGTTAAATGGACGTTATATGGCCGAGTAATGAGCAAAGTGATGTTCACTAACTCATTGCACTCACTTTGTACACGATTTTGACGATCCAGTGGATTATTCAACATCTGAACACTTCAATCATACATATCTTTTTAACGAATGATTTTATTGTCAATACGAATACAACAAGGTATAAGGGAACTGCTAGAATTCCAATTGGATTTTGAGGATTTGGACAATGTTACAAGTCCCTTTAAGGTTGGCTGCTATTGACAGGTGGCCACTAAGACAAGTTTGACTGAATAATTTATTATCATCATGTTTACATGTAGATATTTTTAATTACAACTGAACCATGTTATGTGAACTTTGATATTGATGTCATATCTTATGTGTGTTCTGAAACTAGGAAGATCAATAAAATTGACACTTGAACTTGAACGTGATATTCTTCTGCCCGCAAACTACATTTGTAAGTGTTTTCGAGATCATTCCTGAATAGGTTAAACAAACAATACAATATTGTCTCCATTTTATTAGCATAAAATAATTTATGAATACAAACAATTTGGATTTAGAAACATGTATAGCATTTTTACAGATGAATACATGTACTGTGTAATTGATATACATGTACATATATGTAAGGTCTCCTTTTGCAGACTAGCACCCTGGCATGATGGAGCGCTGCCTATTGAGCAGACCTGTCAGGGGATGAGTCATCATCTCCCGTAGATAGCATCTAGTCTCCGCATTCAGACCCACATCACTTTTTTGACTCAAGGGCCAACCAAATGGGTACACGTACAACAGATATATATTCAAACGCTCACACTTTTTTGGAAGGATTCATGGTTGGGAGAGTATTTATTGCTCTGTGACAGTTGATACAAGTCAAACAGACCATCAAACAATCAACATCCCACGTATTGTATTATATATCTGTATATTTCACACTGACTGTGCAATCAATAATGAAACATGTACACGTACGTACACCTGTAATTAAATATCATACTACATGACATCCGATATTCTGATGTCTGAATAGACTTATAAAATACATACATGTACACTACCATATACTGTACATGTTCACTTCTAGTAATACATGTATGCAGTTTTAAATAGACCAGGAAAATATGTAAATTATGTAGTTGAAAGAGCTTGAAGCATTCTTGCCTGACTAGCAACAACCATGATCTAGTCAAACCTTTCTTAGCAGCCACCTGTCTATAGCAGCCAACCTGCCTACAGTGGCAATAAATAGTGTTCCCTTGCAGAGAAAAATGATGTCCTGGAAGTATGGAACCTGTCTATAGAGGTCATCTGACCCTAGTAGACAATTGTCTGGCTTCACCTAGGTGGTCACTATACACAGGTTTGACAGTTGAAACTGATTAACACAAAAACTGCACCCAAACAAATTATAAAGCACATAATTTATCAATGAAAACATACCAATTACATGTAGGCCAATAGTATTCAGTTTATGCACAAACAAGTGTTTTATTTGGGGAAAAGTAAGACAATAAGGAAGGGAATACTGGAATGAGAAGAGGGCAAATATTTAATAAGATGAATAATGGAGGAGGGGGGGGGGGGTTAAGAACAAAGGGGGATCAGAAGGGAAAGAAGGAGGGAAAGAAGGAGGGGCAGAATAGATGAATAGAAGAAGAGGGAGAACAGGAGGAGGAAAGGAGGAGGAAGGGGGAGGGGAGGAGAAAGAGGAAGAATAGGATGATGGGGAAGAGGAGGGGGGGGAGAGAAGAAGGAAGATGAGGAAAAGGAGGAGGAAGAAGAGGCAGAGGGAGAGGAGGAGATGGGGGAAGAGGAGGGGGAAGGGGAGGAAGGGGTGGGGGAGGAAGAGGAAGATGAAGAGGAGGATGAAAAGGAGGAGGAAGAAGAGGCAGAGGGAGAGGAGGAGGGGGGAAGAGAAGGAGAAAGAGAAGGAGGGGGAAGAGAAGGAGGGGGAAGAGAAGGAGGGGGGGGGGGGGGGAGAGAAAGAGGAAGTGAAGGAGGAGGGAAGAGAGGGGAAGAGAGGGGAGGATGAAAGAGAAGGAGGAAGAGGGAGGACGAGCAGGAGCCAGGATGATGGGGTATGAGGAGGAAGAGGAGGGGGAAGAGGAAGAGGAGGAGGAGGAGGAGGAGGAGGAGGAGGAGGAGGGGGAAGAGGAGGAGGAGGGGGAGGAGGAGGATGAGGGGAGGAGGAGGAGGATGAGGGGAGGAAGAGGGGTAGGGAGGGGGCAGAGGAAGAGGAGGAGGGGAAGAAGACGAGGAAGAGGAGGACTACAACAACTGGTTATGGAGGAAGATGGTATTCGATCATGCTGATAATAAAGATTATGATGATGATGATGATGATGATGAATGACGACTATTATGATGGTGATGGTGACCAGTGGTCTTGGACTGGTAATGATTGTGATTAAGATTGTGATGATAATGATGATGACGATGACGACGATGACGACGACGACGATGACGACGACAACAACAACGATGATGATGATTATGATGATGTTTTTGCTGATGATTTTGATGATGAAATCAGTAGCATATGTACATGAAGATGAAGTGGCCAGCAAGTGTCCCCAGGGCTTCAGAAACTTGAAACTTTGGAAGTACATAAATAACACCCATTGTTGGCATGCTGTCTAGATAGAGGTCTCATGTCTACAGCAACCAACCTGCCTACAGTATAGGGGTCAGCAAACATGGTCCCCTACAAGGATTGACCGAGGTCCCCTTGTCTACAGAGGCTACTATTCTTGTTTACACCAAGTGGTTATAATATATATCTAGGTTTTCCCATTCATTTTAACACTTTTGTCATTCAATTTCGTCCCAAGAAGCCGAGAATGTGCCAATGCCAACTTCAATTTCGTCTATTGTCGACCAATTTCACAAAAAGTCCATTCAATTTAGTCATTTGTCACACATTTTCGTCCAGTACAATTCAAATTCGTCAGTCACAGATGTGTTCAGCAACTGTGACCGACGAATTTGAATTGTAATCGACGAAAATGCGTGACGAACGACTAAATTGAATGGACTTTTTTGTGAAATTGGTCGACAATAGACGAAATTGAAGTTGGCATTGGCACATTCTCGGCTTCTCGGGACGAAATTGAATGACAAAATGACGAAAAAGAATGGGAAAACCTATAGTAAGTTATTTCTATAGCAGGTTTGACTAGATTTTGCATAATATCCTGCACACTGCTGTTATCTTGAAACGGAGATCTCTTATAACCTCCTTGTGACCCCATTTTACTCTATCTTTTTTGTCCTTATTACTTTTCTTTAACTTTTTATCATTTCTTTTTCAGCAATAGATCTCCATCATCAAGTGTCACCACTTCCTTCCTTCCCGTATGCAAACAGAATGACCACGAGTGAATAATGCACGTCTAACTTCCCTTGCATCTGAGAAGGCAAATTCCCTTATTTATAACGGTATAACCTAAGTTTATGTCACACCAGGCGCAGATCTATAATATGTACATCTAGGCTATGTTACATAGAAACTATAAAGGGCATTACGTAGAAAGTAGAAAGGACTTTAAAAACATATATTTTTGTTTCAAATATCTCAACATTGTTACCTGAACACTGAGAGGATAATTCACCCATGTCTATAGTATAAGAGGTTACACCTGAGAAAGCAAACCCCATTATTTTAAAACTTGTGTTAATGGCACAGATCTATGTACAGTATCTCATGCTCATTATTTATAAGCTAGAAAGGACATTACAAACATTAATTTGTGTTTAAAATGTCTCATTTTAACCTGACCATTGAAAGAATAAAGTATCTTTAACTTCCCTTGCATCTGAGAACAGCAAACTCCCTTATTTTTAATCTACCATTTATGGAACAGATACTGTCATCCCCTCCTCCTCCTCTTCCACCCCCCCCCCCCACCCCCCCCACCCCCCACCCCTCATCTTCCTCTTCACCACCCTCCCCCTCCTCCTACTTTTCTTCCTCCCTCTCCCTTCCTCCTCCTCACCCTCCCCATCTGTATCTACCGTTCCTATCCTTCCCTCCTGCTCCTGCTCCTCCTCCTCTTCAACACCCCCCCCCCCCCCCCTCATCCTCCTCTTCACCACCCTCCCTTCCTCCTACTTTTCTTCATCCCTCTCCCTACCTCCCCCTCTCCAACTGTATCTACCATTCCTCTCCTTCCCTCCTGCTCCTCCTCTTCCTCCTTCTCTTCAACCTCCCCCTTAAAGTTTTCTCCCTTCTTTCTCCCCTCCTCACCCCCATTTTCCTATTCTTCCCCTCCTCCTCTTCACCCCTCCTCCCTCCTCCTACTTTTCTTCCTCCCTCTCCCTACCTCCCCCTCCCCATCTGTATCTACCGTTCCTCTCCTTCCCGCCTGCTCCTCCTCCTCCTCCGCCTCTTCAACCCCACCCCCTCCTCTTCACCACCCTCCCCCTCCTACTTTTCTTCCTCCCTCTTCCTACCTCCCCCTCTCCCTCCCCATCTTTATCTACCATTCCTCCCCTTCTCTCCTGCTCCTCCTCTTCCTCCTTCTCTTCAACCTCCCCCCCCCCCCCCTTCTTTCTCCCCTCCTCACCCCCATTTTCCTATTCTTCCCTCCTCCTCTTCACCCCTCCCTCCCTCCTCCTACTTTTCTTCCTCCCTCTCCCTACCTCCCCCTCTCCCTCCCCATCTTTATCTACCATTCCTCTCCTTCTCTCCTGCTCCTCCTCCTCCTCCTTCTCTTTAACCTCCCCCTTAAAAGTTTTCTCCCTTCTTTCTCCCTCCTCCTCATATTTTCTCTCAGTTGCAAAAACCAGTAAGAAATGTTGTAATGTATTCATAGAGCATCAATTGAAACAAACAATAAACATAATTCATTTTCATGCCAATTTAATTCAAAATAGGTGCATTCTTATTTTTACATCATAATGGTCATATTTTTTCTCTTTTATCTATATACTATTCATGTATTCACACTCAAAACAATGTTGCTCAGTTGTACATAATGCAATGATTTATTAGGTAGATTTACAGTTTGAACTTTACTTCTAGTAACTATGGTAACTAATAAATCATAAGAGACATCACAATATCAAGAGTGGCATTTTTTTGCATTTAATTTCAGATAAAACAACAATAAATCATTAATCAATACAATGAAGTATTCAACATTCAACAAATAAGAGCTCTGTACATTATTTATGTAATCTGTAAAAGTGTTAAGTGTAATCATTTAATAATTCAGAGAGAATTATACTGAGTGTAAGAATTAGGGGTTACAATTTCAACACTATATGTTGCGTCTGCAAAATGGATTCTCTATTATAATAGTAAAATGAATTTCTTATTCAAATACAAATACACCAACACACTACATGCACAATCCACGGCAGACAAGAATGAAAAAACAGCTGTTCTGTGGAAAAAGTAGATTGAATCCGCCATTCCTCTCCACATTTTCATCTCGGCTTCTTTCTATACATACCGTATACGTATTCCGATATAATGTTGATATGATGATAATAAACCCCAAAACTCACCTGTTTAAAAATCACACATCTCGAAACTTCTTCGCTCCTAACTTCGCAGATTTCCACCTGCCAAAGTTCACTTTACTCTATACACAATCTGCCATTTCCCCCTTACCGCTCGTTCCCTTTTTATAAGCTGTCACGCAGTTACATCTTCACAAAAATCCGACATTTTCCTTCACTATGGCTGCCTTCTTTTGGATGTTATCCTCGAATTTTCCTCACGTTACAACATATAGCCGCGGCCGGATATACAGTAAATGCATGCGAAAGATGCCGGGTGGTACGGGGTCAGGACGGGATAAGGTACCGTACGGTAGCACACAAGCCGCTGCTAGCTCGTCGACGGGAGTTGATCGCAGCAAAAAGGGTTTCTCGGCTGCACCATTAGTGTAGTCTTGTACTTTAGACTGTTGTTGGCAACATTTCAATATATTAATTTTGATCCTGTATATTATTATTTGTGTTATTTTTAAATAAATGTTTACACCGACACATATTATGTACAGAATCGTCACTTATCTGTTATTTCATAGACATAAAGACAACAGGATTATAATCTTATCTGCACAGGCCTATACTTACAGGCCTGCCCGTTTCCATCGTTTTTGTTTCATGTTTGTCATTTTAATGTTTCTGCGTCTGGGAAATTGTC